>CM040984.1:4934773-4952010 GCA_022985145.1 Pangasius djambal | reverse complement strand
TACAGTATAGTATAGCATAGAAGAGAATAAACTAGAATACTACAGTATAGTATAGCATAGAAGAGAATAAACTAGAATACTACAGTATAGTATAGCATAGAAGAGAATAAACTAGAATATTACAGTATAGTATAGCATAGAAGAGAATAAACTAGAATACTACAGTATAGTATAGCATAGAAGAGAATAAACTAGAATATTACAGTATAGCATAGCATAGAAGAGAATATTGCTTAATTGCTTAAAACCTTAGTTGCCAGGGCCTCCACTGTCTGCCTGCAGGTCTTTTCAACCTCCAGGTTCTCCTGCATACTGCTGACCTCCTGCAGCACCATATGTGACACTGGAGACACATAGACACACACAGACACACACTTTAGCATTTAATATCAAACAAATATTTTTGCTTTTATGGCTGCATTTTATTTCCAGTTGTCAGTTCTATACTATGCAACAGAGCAGCAGAAGGAAAGCCAAGATGGCAGCCTCAGGACATTCCCTTTATTTAAAACACACCATGAGGTTAATCTCACAGCGGCGTTTAACTGTATTTAATGTAAACCTGATTCTAACTGTACACCTCTGTAATTAAGTGTGTCTGGTTACGCTGATTAAACTCATCCTCAGTGATCAATAAAGACTATTCCTCTGCCCGTCTGGTGATCTACTTACACACCAACTACAGCCTGACCGATATACTGGTTGAACTGATATCCCGAGGATTTATTTGCATTGGTGGAAATGATGAACAGTAAAGCACTGATCAGATAACAACTACCCATAAATGCTCTATCTGAAATGAATGAATGTGATGGATGCTAATTTGATTAGTACAAAGTAATGTTTTTGTATGTGTTTGAACTAGTGTCAGGACTTCACGGTAAATCAGAGTGTATGATGGGACAGTTATGGTTGACTATTTAAAAAAAAATAATGATTAAAATGCATTTCCATTTATTGCTGTTTATCTACTCATTCTTTTACCTGATCAGTTTCCTTACTCCTGTGGTTCTAATGCCTTTTGTGGAAAATTTTCACTACCTCCTCCCTTACACTCCCTCGCTCTCTCTCTCATTCATATATATATATATATATATATATATATATATATATATATATATATATATATATATACACACATATACACACACACATACATACAAACATACATACACACACACACACACACACACATATACCTATACACACACACACGCACGTTATATTGCTACCTCTGCTGCCACTCCTTGCATGTTGCTCACTTGTATTATACACAAAGGCTATCAAGGGAACAGAAGAACATGGCATTGCAGACCAGAACTACACCAAACAATGATCTATTTTCGCAGCATTATGGAGACTTTTTATTTCTTCATTGCCACTCATAATGACAATGTGAAACATTGTATGGAAGGTCATTCTTGAAAAATAAAACAATTAGGGGGTTTGATTTTAGTCTTCGTTATATATGCTCAAGGATGTACAAAAAGATTTTTTGTACAAACATTTTGCCTTTAATCTTCAGCACCGGCTTTTTAAGTGGTTGATTAATAAATACTGTGATACAGTGAATCCATGCTATTTTCAGACTAGGTTATTATACTGTGAAAACTTCAATCCCTAACACCCTTTGCGTGAACACAGTTCATTTGTGTCCTCATAGACAACTGTGGCTTCCTCAGGATTCGACCTTGTGATTACGTGATAAAGACAAAACCTTAGACGCATGATGTTAAACTGGAGGCTAGAAACATCTCTTTCTTGTTAGCTACATGGCAAAGCTCCAGTGCAACCTTGGACTCTAAGGATGCCTTGGCTGACTGACTACATTGGGGTTAGAATAAATTTACATGATTGGGTTTTTTTTTAGTTAACGTGAGAATCATATACCCTTTATTTTCAACTTCAACCACAGGAACCTTAAGTCATACAAATGATGGAATCTGTGTGTGTGTGTGTGTTAGTTATATTCCCCAGCTTTCTATGCCACCCTGACTGTCTGAATTATGATCAGCGTGCACTCAGAACAGACCCAAATCACAAAGTGCTGAAATTAAAGCTGGCTTTTTTTTATGTGTTCTTTCGACATGTGCCAGTAGCTCTGGCATTAAAAACCATCCGGTTTGACTGATGAGTTGTTTTAATTGAACTATTTTCTGAAGGAGGCATGAGGCGGAGCATGACTCGTAATGCCCGTGGCTCTGCCATGATTCGTGTCAGTAATCACGCAGCGACACCGGCTGCAGCCCAGATCGCTGTCACTTAACTAATTACACATTGTGGCTGAGAGGCGAAAACATGAATTAGTGCTGTGGCGGACAGCGCCTTGCTCCCAATGACACCTAATTAAAAGTTGATGAACGGTGGCTTCCCTCCGTCATCCATTAAACTCTATTGAGCCATCAGTTCTAAGTCCCTCCTGTCCTTCAGACACACACACACACACACACACACACACACACACACACACACACACACACACGTTATTGCTCATTATCTTCTATATCTCTTCTACATTTCTCTCTCTCTCTTCCACTGTACTCTCTTTCTCCTTATTAGCGCAAACTCTGACATGGTAATGTGTGTGTTGTGTGTGTGTGTGGTGCTGTGTGTGTGTGTGTGTGTGTGTGTGTGTGTGTGGTGCTGTGTGCACTTACTGCACTTTATTACACATCTACTGCGGCTTGCAAATTCCATGCACAGTGTATTAATCATCCCCTAGCCTTCATCTGTGTTTCTGACCACAGCACAGCTGTTAGCTGGATATTAGTTGTTGGTGGATTTGTTTTTAACGCAGCAGCTGAATTGAGGTGTTTAAAAACACCAACAACACTGCTGTACGTGATCCACTCATACCAGCACCACACACACACAACCATATCAGTGTCACTGCTGTGCTGAGAATGAACCACCACCCAAATAATATCTGGTCAATGTTGGCCCCCTTTACGTTTTGGCCATAGACTTAATCGCTCATTATATTTAGTGCTCATGAGATGTTACTCTACCAGACCTGGTATGCAACGCACATATTATAGGCATGTGACATAGCTATGACATAAATGTGGGTGTTTATATGGACAATTGGCTGCTACAAAGTACTCATAACGTTGCTACTCATATCAGTTTGCTAACTGCAGTAACATTAGCTCACAGCATTTTTAATGTATTCTTTTTAACTAATCAGTAAAGAGAAGCAAGATATAAAACGAAGACAATAGAGAGATAAACCAAAATATTTAACAGTAAAATGAAACAGCCTAACTTAATTGAGAGTAGTTTATGGAAGAATGAAAGTATAAAAAAGCAAAGATTAGAAATTCGCAAGCGGTGTAGCACACATCTGGCATTGTGGTATATTAACTAGAAGTGATTCACATTACTGCAGTTGTGATAAAATTTTTTATCCTTTCTCTCTTTCTGTCTCATCCTAATGTTTTTCTCCAATTTTCATCTATCCCTTTCCTTCCCACCTTGTTTCTCTCTCTTTTCCTCTCCTGCCCTACCACTTACAGTATCGTTACATATACCCTCCTCTCTCTCTCTCTCTATACTTCTCCCGGCATTCTTTGCTTTTCTCTTCCCAGCCTATTATCTTTTTTTTCCTCTCTTCCACTCCAACTTTTTAAAAGGTTACATCCTCATCAACATGCCTTAGTTAAATTATTCTTCTGCTTCGTTATGTTGTCTAATGACTAATTATGGGAATATTTTATTTTGATTTGTTTTAGTTTATAACTTAAAAAAAAAAGGGTTTAAATCGGCAGTTTAAATAAGTTTTAATAAGCAGTTTGTAGTGAGCAGTGACGACTCAGTGGGAATCAGGAAAAAAGAACCATGCTCTTGTTCTCTGTCTCAAAAATAGAAAATACTAACCATCCACCACCAATGAATATTATTAACACAATTCAGAAATTGAAGAAACATAATTATAAAAGACACCACCGAAGAGTGGAGAAAAAAAATCTGCAAAAAGCTAGGGACCTGAAAAAGCCCTTAGTGGTAAAGGGGACAAGAATTCACATTTAAATAGCACTCAGAAATATTATTTGGATCTGTTTCACTATTAGGACGTAAGCAAACATTTTAGACATCTTAATGCGACTCATGATGAAAAAGGAACATCTGTAGAATGCAACAAACATTCATTAAGGGTGCACAAACTTTTTCACTCAGTATCCGTACCCCTCTGTTCTCTATACCAATACATGTAACTACTGTCTCTCTCTTTATTTCTCTCTCACTTTACTCTTTATCTCTCAACTCACCACTTTCTCTCTTGCTCTTCCATTTTACTTTCTCCCCCTTTTCTCCCAACCTAATCTCTCTCTCTCTCTCCCTCTCTCTCTCTCTCTCTCCATTCTCATTCACCTACTCTCTCTCTCTCCCACTTTCCTCTCTCTCTGTGTATATATTTCTCATGGTCTCTCTCACCCTTATCTCTTTCCCACCATGCTCTCTTTCGATCTCTTTATCTCCCTACTCATTCTGTCTATATATAGCTCTTTGCCAACCTGCTGTTTCTTTCTCTCACCCACCTCATTTTCATTCTCTCTCCATCTTTTTTCCACCCTATAGTCTCTTTCCCTCACTTTTTTACTCTCTCCCTAACTGCTATCTTTATATACATCTTTGCTACCCTACTCTCTCTCTCCCATCATTCTCCTATGTCTCTTCTCTTTTCTTCTCTCTCTCTCTCTCTCTCTCTCTCTCTCTCTCGCTTTAGCAGTATGCCATATCTCCTGTGTGACAGGTTAATTGTGCCAACTGGTAGGCTTAAACAGCGTTCACTGTGACGGTTCGGGACATCATGCGTTGGAGCTGACAGTCTTAATTGTGAGTTTTGTCCTCCTCATCATCACCACATTTCAAAATCTCTTTTCTTTTCCCCCCATTCCCCATCTCTCCCTCTCCTTGCCATCCCGTGTGGAACAGGCCAGCGATTGGCTGCGTGTTTGGATGCGCGATATAACGCTCCGGGCCTTGATGAAGGGGGCAGATGCCTTTGTGGTCTTATCATTAGAACACAATGGCCGTGTTGTCATCAACCTTGCCATCTCCTATTGAAAAGGCATGATTGTGTGTCGGGTCTCTCTCTCTTTCTCTCTCTCACCCACCCCACTCCACCCCATGCTGAATAGAAGCAATTTTCCAAGAGCTATGAAATCACGTAATGGCTCCCGAAAAACGCCGCAGCTCCGCCATTATTTAAGTGGAAGTCGTACACAATGTGTGTTTTGCAGGCTGAGCAGTACTGAGAAAAAGCATGAGCAAAGGCCACACTATTCAGCCTCACTTTGCCCACATCTAATAATAACCCATTTCATGCATTAAAATGAGAATGCTGTGGGTTCTCTCTCTCTCTCTCGATTTCTGTGTTGACACATAGCTGTTGTGCTTTTCGGAAAAAAAAAACAAAAAAACTGCTGCAATTCAATTCACATGTTTCAATTCCCCCTATTTTGCGTGGAGAGTGAGAGCGTGGCTTTTCCGCATGTGGCGCAGAAAGGTGAAGTGCAGGGATTTAAACTAAAAGAGAAACAAAAGCGTGTGAGCCACGGCCTCTCTTCTACTGCCTGAGAATTATGAGAGAAACTTCTGACACCAGTTAAATGCACTGAAGGTCAGTGAAACTGAACATTTAAAACAATTTTACTGTCATGATAAACTGAGAGCAGATTATAAAAGAAGCCATCTGGGTACACTGCTCTATATTATACCAATGTAGCCTACTAGATTTAATAGGAATAATTCTGCCAAACAGGAAATTTACACCCTTATTTCCTCCCTTATATCAAATGTAGTCAATCAGACAAGACATGTTTGTGCGGGTTAATGCTACTAACAAATATGGGATGCTTTTAGCTACCAGTTTATCACTGTGCAAACTGCATGTCTAAATTATCACGTACACACCACCATGGTTCTACAACTGATTGATGGACCACCAGGGCAGTTCCGTTCGTAGCTTAGTTTCCTTTGTTCGGGGGTAGCCTATAACTGGCCCCCAATACATCATGCGCTTTCTCTGGCCATTCTCATCACACCAAGTGACTCAGGTTCTTCTCCACTCTGTCATAGACTGAGTTTATGACTGAGTTTATGAGGGTTATATACATAACCTTCTATTCCATTTTCTTTTCTTTTGCAACACGTCCCAATAGCGCACCTTGCCAGACAATAGAATATAGCACTCTTAAATCATGCTAATACCATACTCAATCACTCAAATTGTTAATACTGTTCTTTATTGATATGTAGAATCTCTCACAGTTCTGACTCCCCCCCAAACACACACACACACACACACACACACACACACACACACACTTTTTTTCTTCTGATTTGGTTACCTGCCAATTCCCACCCACTAACTAACTCCCCCTGTCACACGAGGGTGATGGCTAACATGTTCCTCCAAGACACAGGAAGCCAGCCAACCTCATCTTTTCAAATTGCTGTTCATGCCCCATCACAGGGCAGTGTACCACACTCAGAGGAAAGCGCTATCTGCCCTCTTCCATATACATGAGCTCACTGTCTCATTTATGAGGATAAAACTGATATATAAAACTGATATTGAAAAATTCTGATATTGTTCTCCACTGATATAAGAATTGTGCTAACACTGTTTTCTATAGAGAGTGAACATCACTGAAACTCACCACAGAGCATGTGAGCCGCAATGATGCAAAACTCAGTCTGTAAAATCTGGAGAAGGTAAATAGTGAGCTCCATGTCACCAATTTACAACTGTCTGAAAGTGACACTCCTCTCAGTGCTGCCCATGAGGTAGCCATAGTGTGCATGCAATGGCATGTAATGAAAGAAGACTTCTTTTGCCCTGTACGTAAGCTTGACACTTAATTTATGTAATGAGGTAACCAGTCTTTAGACATACAAATTATGCCACAAATGTGTGTATGCTTCAGCTTTAATCCTGCCTTCTGGCCTGATCTACTACACCATATCTGAGCCAGCTGTGTGTGCTTGTCACCCTCCCGGATCAATGGCCAGAGACCGCACAGACAATCGTCACCTCCGTTCTAACATCCTGCTATGTTATTATTTGTAATTAACTGCACATTAGTTTGACTGCCAGTCCCTGCATGAAATTCAAATCTTTTCTGGACCACTCCTTCGGCATGTTCTCCTATTCGTATGACAATCTGTAACAATTTTTGCAACATTTTTCTGAAGCTCTGCTGTATTTCAAAGATGTTTATCCTGTTTGAGTCGAGACCCCCTGTATATCTTACCACCTGGGTGTATGAGCTCCTCTTTTTGACAATTTCTTCCTCTAATTATCTTTGGGAGAGTTTTCTTATCACTTCTGGCTCACTATTTAAACATCTGGATTTTTAAAATTCCAGGCTCATATAAAGCAGCTTTGTGACAATGACTGTAAAAGAGATAATTAAACTGAAATGTATGACACATTGGGCCTGTCAGAATAAATGCCACTGTTTGAATCCTATTTCAATGTCCATTTATATCGAAATAAGCTTTTTTTTTTTTTTTTTGGACTAAATGACCCTTGCAACACTTAATACAGAGATATATGGATGTCATTTATGGCATACTTTTGAATATAAAAATATAAAACTATATGTTTAATAAAAGTGATGTTACATGTAAGTAGTTTCTTATTTCCATTTACTGGAGTCACACTTTTTTAATATGAAATGCACTGTTAAATATCTTTAGCATTTCCGATTAAAAAAGTAATCTGACAGCCCTATTACACATTATGCATTTTTTTTCCCACTGCCTGCATACATATATGTAAACATAACAGACATAATTACACACATACATATTCCTTTATGCATTAGGATTTTACCTTTACTAAAAATAGGCCTATGAGTTTGCTAGCTAGCTGAAAAGTGTGTGTGTATCGCTGAGACATGCCTGAACAACGCCCACAGAAGTGCAGAGTCCACAATGTGCCTAGACGTGAAGAGTGTTAATAGCTTAATGATAAGGAAAAGCAAATGTTTCTAATGCTGTAGCACAAGAGCTTTCACATTCAGTCTGCTGCAGTACCCCTTACTGTTTTATCACTCACTGTGTAATAAAGCCTGTGCAGATGTTCAGTCATTCACACTGTCTGTGTGTTTGTGTGCGCTCTGACCCAGCCAAAGCACTCCTTAAAGTAGGCTTGCTTTAGTAATGGTTTTAGACATGGATTATTTAATCAAGAAATAAACTGAATTAGCATTGTTTAAAAGGGACATGAAGCAAACCTCTTTCAAAATCTTCCAGCTTCTGCAAGGCCTCATCTCTCTCCTGCTTCAGCTGTTTACACTGAAATAACAGCAGCACAAACATGCACACAAATGAGTGAATAAGCAGCAATAACTTCATGTGTACGACAGCTCACAATCCTTACGTTATGGTGTAAGATCATAAGTGAAACTAGATCTGCATTTACAGAAAGACATACTGGGCATATGAGGTGCTGAAACCATTGTACATAGCCTTCACAGTTTTAACTGAAATAAGAACAGTTCTAAAGCCAATTTTTGTATTTGGAATTCAATGCCAACTCTAAAAGGCTTACTCACTCCAAAATGTTAGATTTTTTTCAGATGTTGGGATAAAAGACTGAAATAATACCTTAAAGCTTAAAGTTCTTAAAGTTAGAAAAAAAGGTTTTGAAAGAGTGATGTAGAAGTGGATGGGGTCAGTTTAAACTTTTGAGTCAGAGGAGTGATGCAGATGTGGGCAGAGTTAGTTTAGGCTTTAGAGTGAAAGGAGTGATGCACACGTGGGCAGAGTCAATGAAGCTTTAGTGTGAGAGGAGTAATGTAGAAGTAGGCGGAGTCAGTATAAGCTTTAGTGTGAGAGAAGTAATGCAGAAGTGGGCGGAGTCAGTATAAGCTTTATTGTAGAGAAGTAATGCAGAAGTGGGTGGAGTCAGTATAAGCTTTTGTGTGAGAGGAGTAATGTAGCAGTAGGCAGAGTCAGTATAAGCTTTAGTGTGAGAGGAGGAATGCAGAAGTGGGCGGAGTCAGTATAAGCTTTATTGTAGAGAAGTAATGCAGAAGTGGGTGGAGTCAGTATAAGCTTTTGTGTGAGAGGAGTAATGTAGCAGTAGGCAGAGTCAGTATAAGCTTTAGTGTGAGAGGAGGAATGCAGAAGTGGGCGGAGTCAGTGTAAGCTTTAGTGCGAGAGGAATAATGCAGAAGTGGATGGAGTCAGTAAAAGCATTAGATTAAGAGGAGTCATGCAGTTGTGGGTGGAGTCAGTGTAAGTTTTAGACTGTTATTGCAAGAAATAATTAAACTGAAAATTAAACTCTCTAGCTGGAGAGGTCAAAGCATAGACACAAAGTTGACTGAGTTACAAAGTGTTACAAAGATGGCAGAAAGAGTAATGGGTGAGAAGATCACTAGACCAGACTTTTCTAAAAACAGCTTTATTGTCATGAGAGAGACTGATAAAAGACGTGCTTGCTGAAAAGTCTGTTTCTGTACGTCACACCAACCGAGACGACTATGTTAATCTGAACAACACACCAACATACAAAAGGAAACAACGTACTCATACGCAGGACTTGATTCAATGTGGCCTCTGAATTTATTATACTAAATATCAACCATTATCAATGCACGCAATCGTAGCTTCAGATTGAAACTGGCTAAAATGTTCCACGTTCATACTTGACTAAGTGTTTTTGATCACCCCATAGTGCAGTGTCTACAGCAGACAGAATGGATGTGATAATAAGGAGACTGGCAAATAAGCACACTCACCTCTTTTTTGGTTTTCTCGTGCTCTTTTCTCAGGCCCTCATAATGCCGGATTGCTGAGGAGAAACAGGGAGTCCAGTAAGCCATCTTACCCAATACTGATCATCTCACACCTTCAGCTCAAAAACACAGGAACAAATCTGCAGCCTCATAAGTTTTGTGCTTGTCAGGAAATTATTTTTTCATTCTGTGTGTAAGTGGAGAGGGATGATGGGGAAACTCTGACTTCTCTTTTGGGTCTGCATCTTTCTGTCTGGGAAAACGACAGACTAATCTGACTGTCATCAGGTTACACAGGAACACGGACTGTATGACTGTGTGTCTAATATTGAACTTCCTTCATTTAACTGTTGTACATAGTTTCCACAGGAACACAATTTCTGTTCTAGAAACAAATGTGAATAGAAGTTAATACCCATGAATCAAAATGTATTTTTAAGTAGTCGTTTTTAAAAATTCATTATTTCCACAAACAAGTAGTTTTCATTCAGGTGAAGAAAAAAATAGGAAAATCCTCCTGGGTGAATCTCCCTCATGAAGCAGGCTGAGAAGATACAGAGACTGTGGAAAACTTCATCAGAAATACTGTTAATAATATATAAAATATAAAACTTCTTATAAGAAGTTAATATAATACTTAATAATGCTAATAATACTAAATATAAAACTATTGGGGCATTAAATATGCTATTTCATGCTTTTTTAACACTTAATTAAGTGCTTTATCCTGGTCAGGGGTTGTGATGGATCCGGGGCCTATCCCAGCATCTCTGGGCAAGGGGTGGGAATACACCCTAGACAGGATGCCAGTCCATCACAGGACACCATTCACACCTAGGGGCAATTTAGAGTAACCTGTCTACCTACCAGCAAGTTTTTGGGGGGTCGGAGGAAAACAGAACCCTGAGGAAACCCATAGAGACATGGCGAGAACATGGGAAGCTCCACATGGACAGTAACCAGAGCTCAGGATCGAACCCAGGACCCTGAAGCAGTGAGGCATATTTTCATAGCAATATTCGAGCAATATTTTTGTGTAAAACATCTCAAAAGTATTACGTGGGATGTTAAAAGCATATTTAGAACATTACTAATTTTTGCAGAAAAAGTCAGATTGAAATATAATTCCAAGATCTCAAATTTAGCCCTACATACAGTGAAGAAGCCATAGTTCCACAGCTTCTGTAGTGCACTTTCTATATGAATATTATATATAGTGGCATATAATTTACTTCACCAGAATTCACACTCCGTTCACTACACAGTGCACTAGTTAGGGTTTTATTTGCCATTTTATATTCCTGTCTGAAAGCATAGTGCACTCCTGAAACCCCACAATGCATTGCAGCAGGTCCAAACAATGTCCGAACAATGTAGCCTAAGGCAGAGGTTTTAGATCTTATCTCCAAAAGATTAGTGTAGGTGCAGGTTGCTATTCCAGACAAACAGGAGCCACACTTAAGTCATTTGAAGACTCAGATTAATTGATTAAACATGCGAAATTGGGTGTAGAGCCGGCTTGGCTGGAATGAAAACCTACACTTCTGGATAAAACTGAAGACCCTAGGTGATGCAGAATACCCACAATGCACCACAAGTTGATTAAATTATATATCAGCACTTATATAGACTGGTGTCCCATCCAGGGTGTGTTCCTGCTTCACATGCAGTGTTTTTGGGATGTCCACGATAAAGTAGTTACATAAGAATGAATGAATGAATATATTAAACTCCACACTCTCCTTGTCACTGTTGTGGTACCCTTATCTGTTTTATGTTTAATATGCATCTATCACCTGGAAATGTGGATATTGTCTGCCTTTAAAAAAACGATTTATATACATAATTACACTATATGCAACTTTCTAGGTAAAAGACACACACTAAAGGGTGTATCACCCCAGCGACAAAGAATGGTACAGTCTAGTACCTTTTTTCCTGAGAGTGCAACTGGTTTGGGTTTTGCAGGTTATACAGTGGGGTCCAAAAGTCTGAGACCACACTGAAAATCTGGGATTTTTTTTTTTTTTCATTTAAAATTGTAAATAAACAGAAGGTTTATAGAAGGTAAATACTAAGAAGAAAAAAAAAGAAAGCAAACGTTCAATATCTTGAAAATTTAATATTCAAGATTCTGCACTATTTCTAGGTTTAAATGTAATGTGTGATACCGACCATGTTAACGGCTTTGTACAAAAGGTCAGATTTTCCTCATGTCTAATCTCTTTTACTGAAGCATGTGTTCAGACGACACTCTGATGGATTTGATCTAAAATGGATCATAAATTTTCACACAAACTTATATAGTCCATGCCAGCTCGACTGCACACTGTCATTAAAGCAAAAAAAAAAAAAAAAAAAAAAAGGGGGACGTACCAAATACTAAGAAACTCTGAAATTCACATAAATATTTCGCAGATTCTTCTTGTGGTTAATAATATAATTTGTAATGAAAATCGTTGTAGTAAATTCTAAAAGAATGCAAAATTGATTGAAGCATTTTCACTAGTGCTCTCAGACTTTTGGACCATTTAGGGATACAGAATATCCTTATAGTAAACTTTACGGTGCATATTAGCACTATGTGCTTACTATTTGAACAGTTTGATTTTTTTCATGAAATAAATCTGTGATTTGAATTTTCTTAACTGTTAAAAAAAAACCCAAAAGATTAAGAACGTTTGGAAAAGTAGTCCATTTCCATAGGGCACTGGTTCCCAGTCCTGGTCTTGGAGAACCCCATATTCTGCACCACTGATTCAACTATTCAGGTGATTAACAGCTCTTAGTTGAAGAGAGAGAGTGTGTGTGTGTGTGTGTGTGTGTGTGTGTGTAACAGTGGGTTCTGCAGGATTAGGGTTGGGAAACTGTTCTGAGGTACAAAGTGCAGCCCATGCTCCCGCGCGAGCTGCATACTTCCGTATTATGTAGTATTAAAACAACAACAACAACAACAACACACTGTAAACATAAAGCGTACTGATTTACTCTTTAATATGTGGTTTAACCCAAAAGTACCAAAGGAATGAACTTACCCTAATGCTTTATAAGTCAGTATTTGTTAGTATTCGTGGTTATTTATTTATTTTCTAACTAAAAAAATCTCTATAAGCAGAAAAACGCGTAAAAATGGTAAGTAGCATTCACAGCCAATTTCCAGATGCAGGTGAATTAACTAGCAAACTTAGCTAACAAACTTTTTTTTTGTTTTGCCTCAAAGATAGTTAAAGTAAAACTCAAGCACAGTAAGAAAAGAGAAAACGTTGGTCACCTTGGTCTGAAAGTTCTGATATAGTCCTCATTTGGGCTTCTTCTTCTTCAGTCGCCGCCATTGAAGCAAAAATACAGATTTATTTTTTTTTCTTTTTTTTTTTTCTTTCTTTTTTCACCTGAGTTTATCCAGGACACTCGCGCGCGAGAACCCGGAAGTGACCTGTAACGCACCTGATAGTGGCGGAATTACAAAGAACTGATGACGGAACATGCAGCGAACTCCACAGGATACAATACACTGGATTTAAGCCCTGTGTCGTGCAAAAGTAGACAAATAATTAGGATAGTTAAGAACTTAAAATGACATAAAATCAAAGTAGTTTATTAACCATATTTCATTCATCTCTAGCCTATACCTTACAAACTGTATAAATCCTTGTAAATACTCAGGGCTGCATTTAAGTCATTATTTATTTATTTATCTTATACACTATGTGACCAAAGGTTTGTGGACGCCAGACCATCACACTCATATGTGCTTGCTTGTTGAACATCTCACTCCAGATTTATTCCCCTCTTTGCTGTTATAATAAGCTCCACTCTTCTGGGAAGGCTTTCCACTAGATTTTGGAGTGTGGCTGTGGGGATTTGTGTTCATTCAGCTATAAGAGCATTAGTGAGATCAGGTACTGATATTGGTGAGGAGGTCTGGGGTGCAGTCGGAGTTCCAGTTCATCCAAAAGGTGTTCAGTGGGGTTGAGGTCAGGACTCTGTACAGGACACTCGAGTTCTTCGTACACAGGGGCATTGTCATGCTGGAACAGGTTTTGGGCCTTTAGTTCCAGTGAAGGGAAATTTTAGTGTTACAGTATATAAAGAATATAAACAATTTTGTGCTTCAAACTTTGTTGTAGCAGTTGGTGTCCACATACCTTATAGTGTATTTACAGTAAACTTTAATCTGAACTCAGATTTAAATTCAAACCTTCTGCGGAGGTTTAAATTTCAGAAATGGCAGCATGTATTAAGTAGTCCTTCCCAGGAAAGGTTTCATGATAGTTTTTGTACAAAAGTAGAGAAAAAAATTATTTATATATCAATTAAATTTGCTGCTGCTCTCTTGTTTAATCTATTGGTGGACAATCATTCAACACAAAGTTCATAAACCAAGTTTAGAATTTACGGAAGCACAAAAGCAAATGTTGTGAAATTTTTTTTGAAGTGCTGCTGCTGAAGTTAAAATAACAACATAATATTTTGAAATAATAAGTTAAGTTGAGCTTATGAGGAATTAAGTCAAAATAACAACATAGTACTTATTTTTCCATAACTTGCAGTTCAGGGCTTCCGTAAGAATTAAGTGTTGTAGCTCAAATAAAAATAAAACTAGAGATCAACAAAGCCTTTATCTAAATTTAGCTCTTTATTTATTTTAACTTATTTTAAATATTTTAAATTTAGCTCTATATTTACCTCTTTAGCTCTAAATTAAGCCTGAGTGGTGCGACCCATCCTGAAACTTAATCTAAAAGATAAACAACGTCCGAGTTTGAACATGTTGGTAGGGCGTGTCAATTATTATTACCTCTGATGAGGGGTAAAAACATGTTATTTGGTATACAAATACCAGAACTTTTGATTTTGAAATTGGACTACCTTTAGCTTGGTAAATGTAACATTTTGTGCAGTATATGACAGGTGAAAAAAATAAAAATAAACGTTTTCAATAATTTAACATTTATTCCCCAAAACACGCAGACAATGTTAGAACAACATCATCAGGAAGTGTCAATTTAGAAACTACCACATCAGTGATCTTAAACCACAAGCTTCATCAAGTCATGCTTGACAGCAATGAAGGAATAAAAATATCCTGTATAATATAATATATAATAAAATCCTCAAAATATGATCCTCAAAATTCACTCAAAAGGCAAACAATAGAGCACAAAGTTTTAATTTCATTAAAGATATTCCTTTGAAAACAAATATAGGCTTCAATGAAGTACTGGACTAAAATTTGAAAATTTATTATTTTCAGGTAATGATTTACCAAGCAAGACGTAATGGAATTTTAAAAATCACGTAAAGTGATTGAGTTTCTCGTGTCAAAATACATGTTTTTAACTTTTTTTATTGTATATGTGCACTTTTACAAAATTGACACACAATCACATGTTGGGCTACCAGGTCACCAGCATCATACACACAGCTGAATGCAAAGGTTTGCATCATCCATTGCTTCTGAGAGAATGGACTGCGAGTTAAAATACTGGAACAAAACAATCCAAAACATCAGCAGAGAAAATCAGCAGAAAAATCTGTCTGATCGCCAGACCTCATTTGAAGAAAGCAGTTTATGACCTCTGTCTGTTATATATTAGACATTTTGAGAATATGAATGTCACATTTTGAAAAAGAGACGAACAGATATCCCACTTTTTCCCGAAATTAATATCTTAAAATTCACTGATGGAGCATTTTTGTTACTAGTGAAAATGAATGAACTTTTTTTTTTTCCTCTGCAAACTTTTGCCCTCAGCTAGGGACTTTAATAATAATTAATAACCCATTTTAATTCTTCAACTTGTGATTTAAAGACAATAAACACAAAGAGCCATGGTGTCAGGAGAATAATATAATTTAATTAATTTTAAATCAACACAGAAATAGAACATATGCATACAACTGAAATCTGAGCTTTACACACAAGGGGAATGTTCACATGATTTGTGGAACACATTACAGCACATAATCCAAAATGCAAAATGTAAACATAATCCATGTTCAGCTAACAAAAATGACTTTCGAGCTAAAGGAAAGGGGAAGAAATAAGCTGTAAGACTGTACTTTACTCTAGGAGTCCAGGGTGGTTCTCAGTCTCAGACATTTTTATACATTCGACTGATTGCAGGAGTCAGGTGTGTTTGTTCCAAAGCAGGCAAAACACAAGATTCATCCAGTAAAGGGACTGCAGCTGGGAACCACCAGCTTTAACACTCAATGATCAAGTTCAACTGCAAACACATCACATTGCACTGCTTTATAACCAACGCTGTACATTGCATTCGCTTGTCTGTGTAAAGTCTGGAGATGAAATAAATAAATGCAGCTTCCTCAGCCACATTTCTATTGCTGTTCTAACAAATATGGATCGAATACAGGAATGTTAATAAACACACATTTTAAAAGGGATGAAATCAAACATCAGTGTAAGGGAGTCACTTGTTCCCTTTCAGCTCAGGACATTTTTCTTCAGGTTGGAGGAAAAACGTAACATAGAATGAAATTAAGGTCCAGCATTTGTATTACCTGATTTAAAGGGCTGCTTACATCTTAGGGAAACGAAAAATAATAAAAACACAACCATGTACTACAGCAGACTAATCGGGTACACACAAAACCACACACACACACAAACAGTACTGAGCCGAGAGCACTGAGTAACACTTTACACACGGGGCCACATGAAGAGCATGTTGATTTAGTCATGAGCATGTCTTGATGAGTTCAATACAGAAACGGAGTATACTGGTATGTTCTATTACAGTGCAGTATCAGGCCCCCACGTTTAAAGCTTTACTGTACTCTAAACTCAGGGTGGAAGTACACACAGATGCTGGAGGTAAAAAGGTCACATGACCTTTGTCCTTCAGGGTTAGGAGGTGCCATGACGTGCAGCGGACTCTCTCGGGTAAAACTCGGCCAGTGTGCTCTGTGGGATTCGCTTCAGCATCTCTTTGGGGAAAATACGCAGCAGCTGCCAGCCGATATCCAGAGTCTCAAACACGGTGCGGTTGTCATAAGGGCCTGGAGGGAGACAGACACAGATAGAGGACTGCATTAATGTTTATCACCTTCACAAGTTAACGTTTATACTACTACCTTCCTAAACCAGAGTTTGGCTGGTCAGAATAGACTCTAAGATAGGTAAAATGATTCACATGAAGTTGCATGAAGGAAGACAAAGGCTCAAGAACAACCTAGTTCCACTCATTTCTAATATAATATTTTTGATGTTGGATGTACTGTTTGACCAAGAGGGACAAGCATATGATGTCAGCATAGTTACTCAAACGCATAGTTACACCCCCTTCACTGGGATTGACAGGCACAGTGGCCACACACCCCCTCCACTGTGTCAGACAGGCACAGTGGCCACACCCCCTCCACTGTGCCAGACAGGCACAGTGGCCACACTCCCTCACCCCTTCACTGTGTCAGACAGGCACAGCGGCCACACCCCCTTCACTGTGTCAGACAGGCACA
>CM040984.1:4888184-4901224 GCA_022985145.1 Pangasius djambal | reverse complement strand
CTCTGCCTGCCTGTGCGTCTGTCTCTGTCTCTCTCGCTCTGCCTGCCTGTCTGTCTCTCCAAACACACAGTCTGTCATTTTGCAGAGAAACAAGAAGGCATACACTCCTCCGTCCTGGAGACTTTTCAGTGCTAGAAAACTTAGCAAAGCACTGTAACTGTTATAAAACACTGACTGTTACATAAATGTACCCTAAAACAAACAAACAAACAAACAAAAAAATAAAAAAACAGTCACCACATCATCGATTCTGTTTTTCTTTGTTACACAATGTTTTTTTTTTATTTTTAATCTGTTTATTATTAGTTGTAGATTATGTGGAGCAAGTCCCCGTGTATAAGGTGCTACTACAGAAACAATAACGTATTGGACCGAGCGCATTAATTTTGACCTGTCTTTCATGTTACAGCTGGAACTAGTGTCCAAGCCGTGCTGTTATACAAAAATAATCCACGCCTTTTCATCAGATTCAAGATACTGCTCAATATGTTATTCAAAAATAAAAAATATTCCTCTGTAAAGACGCACGGCTGATTCCATTGTGATGTTGCGGCTTTAAATGTGCACCTTGCACAGCAATAATACTGATATTTGCTTTAAGAAGAGAAATACTGAAATTATTGCTGAATAAAACTCGGGACTGAGTATTTCTCCTCACTTCAATCCAAACTACGGATGTGCCTCCGCTTTCCTGTACCAATTCTCACGTAATTCTCGTTACTTTTCATTGTGCATTATTTTTTCCAGTCTAGCTAGCTACTAATAGTGTGTTTGGCTGTTCAAGTGTGTTTTAGCTCTGTGGTCATACCCTATTTTAAAACTTCAAACATTAACCTGTTTGACTATAACAAACCCTCCGCAACACGTTCACCACAGGAACTTGCACTGCGATAACGATAACATGATTAATCATGTGACTCGACACGTCACTGATAATAGTGCAAAACCACATTCTCACTAGAAAATCTTTATTCACTGTTCAGTGTACCTGCTGCTTGTCATCATTTGATGAATCATGTATCACACATTGTACTGTCATTATATCATTTTACTGCATTTGTCGAGGCAGGCCTTACTTTCCCAGCTATACATATACATATAAGCCAACCGCCTTGAGGGGAATACTATAAATATTGTAAATGCTATATGAACCCAAATTATTGAATAACTATGAAAACTTTGGTTACAAAAAAAAATGTTTCAAGTCAAGAACCTTGAATGCAGAAAAAGACTCATGTGTCACAGTGCTTTGTGCTTAAGATAATGGGCTTGTTTTTTCGCCCCTTAGTCTAAGTGGTACATAATTTAGAGACTCGGATACTATTTTTGAAAGTCAACTATTCTATACTCTTCTTTCAATTCATTTCATGTTCTTTGATGGCAAGACGAAGTCAAACGCCCACCAGGGGCTTTCTCTTTCACCGTCATGACAATTGATTAATTACAAGCGGACAAAAGGATTAGAAACAGGAAACTGTGGGCAAAATAAAGTGGGCTGTGACATCTGAAAGATTTGTTTATAACTGTGTCATTATGGGTAATTGTTTCTTCACAGAAATACCATTACCGTACTGAATGTCTTTTCATTTCATTTAGAAGTCTATTCAAAGCTAAAACAAAGAGCAGAGACAGTCTGGGTTAATTGCCTTTGTTGCAAATGACATGATTAAGAGAAAAAAAATTGCTTTAGCTATCAAAAGACAGATGAGTATTGTGTTCACTTTATTTGTTTGTCTCTTTTCATAGTGGCAGACATCTGACTTGGCACGAGTGAGAGAACAGATCAGCTCATCGCACCAGCAAAAGGCTCAACATGGGGAATTTAAGGAAAATTAAGCTATTGAAAAAACATCAGGACAAGGACAAAATACTCTTAACAGGCAGTGACCAAGGTCCTGATTCAGAACATTCCAAGTTTACTAATACTTTATCGCTTACATTGGTCTACACAAAAATAAATTAGCTTTATACTGATAACCAATGGACTCACCTGTTGGGGCGCATACAGAGAACACAGACAGACGTGGAACAAACCTGAAATGTGAGGAATTTGTAGATTCGACTTAAAAGAAAGAGCATGAAAGTGCGGTTCTGAGTGATGCATTTACAACATTCAATTCATCCTTAGTAACTGCCCTGTCAGGGTCGCTGTGGTTAGGCTACTAGTTTGGTTATATTACTAAATTTGTTAGAAATATCACAGGCCGATTCAAATAAAAAAAAAATAAAAAATACCTGGGTGAGCAGGATTAAATAAAACAAACAGTCTCATGCACATCTGTAGCTGAGCCCAATTATGAACTGGAGTGATGTAGCTGAGGCTGAGAAACTGTCAGAGCCAGAATTCACACACAGCACTGGCATTTCCACCTTTGGGGGGGTGGGGGTTCAGTGTTTTCCAGTGTTTCTGGTGGCATCGTGGCCTGGTTCATATTTAATTTAAAAAATAAAAATTAAAAAAATAATTTTGGGGGGAAAAAAACAACATCATCAAAAAAAAACTCCCATTTAGGCCACGCCCACTTCAGGTTTAAATCCAAATCGGATACAATCACATTGTTATGCTGAGTGTACACTACACAGTTTTCAAAATCAGACCCTTTTATACCACATGACTTGAAATGCTTGTAATCAGTTATTCGGGGTTGTAGAGGAGTGCACACTACATGATCGCTCACAGAGAAGGTGCACACACTCCTCAACCTTTCACCTGGAGAGAGCTCCACTGAAGAGCATCTCATCCTCAAATCCCACTGTGTCAAGATTTTGTAGAGAAACAAAAGAAAATGAAAGCATGTGGAAGAAATATTCCTTAGCTATTTTATACTACATGCCAGTGGCAATCAGGTCGTATCTGTTTTTATTTTTGTAACTCCTAACAACAACAACATCTTCCCCCTCACCCTCCCACAAAAATAAATGGACGACAAACTGGATTCAGAGATCTGCTGCGCATGACCGCAAATGACTGCGCATGACTGATTTTGATTTCCTCTCGGGCTCGCACTGCTGTTTCTCTGCGCTGCACTCGCAACTAGTCGCAGAGGGTTTCACGCTATGCGATTCATCAGCAAGAAAGACAAATATGCTGATAAATGTCGGAGCTTCTGAGATCACTGATAGGAGTCTGAAAAATTAGACTGCACTCTACACGACTAGTCACCGCAGGAGCGAACAGCAAGTAGTCGCTGAGCACCAAAATGAGCCTATGACCGAATTATCGGGGCTATGCGACAAAAAGTCGTTGTGACAAAAAAAAACTTGTTACTGTGTTCATGAAAACACACCAAAACACGAAAAAAAAAACGAAAGTGCTGTAACAGCACCACTCTACATTCCAACATGCTTTTCTAGAATTAGCACTATTAATGAGTTGTTTACGTCGCCAAGGAGACGCCGCTGTCAATCAGTACATGATATGATACGCCCACACAGTTCTGATGTGGCACAAAATAGGACTTTGCGTTAGAGATAATCATTAGTAAATGTTTAGATAATGACAGATCTTTAGTATCACATAAGTGTAATTACTTTATCTCTGTAAACATTTTCTGTTCCAAACATGTCTAAAAAGTGTATTTTGCCTGAAATGCCCATCTCTAGTGGTGATGATCTTGGTTTCTCAGATTCACATGACATGTTTGCATGCCCATCATTCATCATTGCCTTCAATCACAGGCTGCTATCAGTGTGCACTCAGCCTTTGCTCACTGATGATGAGGAAAATGGAGCTGCTAGCTAGCGTGCCTATTAGAGTGACTATTTCAATCCTTCTTTTTTGGGCGGAGGAGGGGGGGTGGCATCTTGAGCGGGTGTGGGCTATACAGTTTCTTTCTCTCTTTCTGCTTTGGCTTTCGGACTCAGTTCTTCCATTAAGTCATTTCTTTCGCGGTTTGCTAAGAGTGCTAAGAGGCTTTTAGCCCAAGCTTTTTTTGGCACTTGTGCGCGCACACACACACACACACACACACACACACACACACACACACACACACACACACACACACACACACACACACACACACACACAAACACAAAAACCACACACTACCTTGGCGTTTGAGAGAAAGCATGTTTGAGGTTTAAATTAATGAGGCAGACGCTGAATAACGTCAATAACACACAAGGAAAAGGGGGGAAAAAAACGAGAAGGGAGGGTGTGAGGTAATTTTAGCCAGCAAATTTACAGATAAACAAAATTAATGGATCAAGTGTGGTAACATCAGAAGATTCAAATTAAGCCACAACGACAGCTTTAAGCTTAATACAAGAGGACTACATGACTATACTACAGCTGAACATTTTGCTGTATGACTTCATGTGTGTATTAGTGATACTAAGGGGTTGTTTGACAGGTAGAGGTAAACATTTTTTAATATCTTCTTTTTAAGATATAATCAGTGACATAGGTTACTGCAGTGATTTTCACAAAGCCACGATCACAAAACACATGACTACGCTAGAAAGTCTGATGTTGTAATGCTGCGGTCGAGGTGAAGCTGTGTTTGAGGCGATGTTGGAAACACCCTCCTCAACTTGAAATTTCAACTCGTCAACTTGGGGTAGTCTTCTCAACTTACAGTTCCTTCCCTGTTTACGGAGTGACATCAAATCAACATGGCCACGCACTCTGAACAGTGTAAAGTCTCCCATCTCTACTTTTAATTTAGTTCATAGCAGTGTTGGCTTTAGATCAGTTAATATACAGACACAGCACTGTAACACTGACCATATTAATCACTGTTTTGAGACGGTAATCAACATTAAAAAGTTATCACTAATGTTAGCACACTAGCTTGTTGCTAAGCTTCAGTCCAAAATGTTTCATGAATGTTTGAAGTCCACTGTAATAGTAGAACAGCACCAGCAGCCACTCATGCCTGTAACTGTAAAAGTGCGCTTAAAGAAACTTTCTCGTGGAAGCGTCCATGTTCTTTTTTTTCCACTTTGCACATGCCGAGGTGGGAAATGTCTTCATTAAAACTTGGAAATTACGACTTACAAGTCGTAAGGTGCCACGAACGCAGCAAGTAGCTGATTACCTTGCAAGTGGTGATGTGCGAGTTGTAATAAAGTCAATAAAAAAAAAAATCAACCAGTGCACCTTTAAATTTACATCACACAGGTTCTTCTGGAAAGTTAAGCACAAGCACGTGGTCTAATTTTGAGGATGTAAAACTCAAAGAATTTTCTTTAAAGTCGTCCACCGCACATCTTGGTTTAATGAGGAAGATCCAGTATTGTGCAATGTTTGCACAATACCACCGTGTTGGTTCCTCATAATGCGTCCAATTACAGCTGCTGTGCTTTCAAAAAAAAAATGTAAAAAGAAAGAAAGAGGAAAAAAAAAAAAAAAAAATCATGTCATTGCTTTTGCCCAGAGATGTAAAGAATAGTTTAGGCTATTAATGATTGGTGGATTTCCTCTCACATTTTTAGTCTCCAACAAGGACTGTAAGATCTGAGTCTAAGGCTATTTTAAGATCACAGTGATTGAACCCGTGCTAAATCCTTCAAAAGCTTTGTGATGTACTGAAATTTAAAGGTAATTTCATGCAACACTACTGCTCAATGTGATTCATATACACAGTCCAACTTCTTTGTATCAAAATAAATAAATTGAAAAATGAATGTGTGTTTAAATATAGTGCTGATGTTGTTGCGGAGATTTCTGTGAGCAGGGACAGCCGAGTTGGTAAACTGACGCTCAGTGCAGTTCACATCCCCCTGCGACGTGAGGAATCTGGGGAAGGAGAAAAATCTACCAAACAGGAGTGACATGACTGACAGCACAACTTCAAAGTAGCAGCATAATGTCAATGCGGAAAAAAACACAAAGCAGGAAAGGGCAGCCCTGGATTGCTTGCTTGATTGCTTATTTATTTATTTATTAGAATTAAGAATAGATTGAAAACCCTGCCAAAACTAAACAATAATCAGTTATAGTATATAACGTAATATTCTACAGACACAGCAATCAGAAAAACATCGTCATGGAGCCTGTTTTCCAATCAGAAAATAGCAAAAGTACAGACATCTTCTTACACACGGCTTCGCAAAAGTTCTCACAGTTAGCAGCCTGTTTGACTGGTCACTCGAATTGAATGGGTTTAAGAAAAACCTCAATAACCTGTAATTAATATCAACCTGAATGTAAGTTGTTCTGTTGGCGGAAAGCTCTGCAGTTCTAATAAACAGCTGAAGTAGTGCTGTACATATTCATGAGTTAAATCTGCATCGAGCAGAAGCTGGGAATTTATTTTAGAGTTAAAATGGCGAACAAACGCTTGAGAATCCCTGCTCTAACGTATCTTAACGACAGCAGTATTGTACGGATCCTCCCAATAATGAACTGGATTGCCTACTAATAATAATTATATCCATCACTCCGACATCTTCATAAATGGGGAAGGAACTGGTAGTTGAGAAGACTACCCCAAATTGACGAGTTAAAAATTTTAGGTTGAGGGGGCGTTTGCTTTTCCGTTTACTAGTTGTAGACGGGGAATTACAAGTTGCAACCTTGAGTCGAACGCGGCGTAGATGCCAGCGCTAAGATGAAGAGCTTCTTTATTACTAAATGCAATGCTGTAATAAAACGTGATAAATAGTGAATTTGTTTAAAAATGCATTTGGTAAGATTTCCTTGACATTTGAAATATTTCCCGTCCATATTCATGAAGCTCCGCCCCCAGGGACTACGATGGCCCATAGAGCAGAAAGTCAAACTTCGATTGCTAGAAGAAAAAAGTTTTAAAACCATCGTATGCTGACTGGAGTTATTTATAGTCCACCATAGAAACGATCTGTATGTGGAATTTCCAGGTATTTAGTGGCATGCTGTAGGTTTTAGGCTGTCTTTGAAATTTCGACATAACTATATTTGCAACCACAGGCACATGACTTTTAGTAACTTTATTATTTTCTCCGTGAACCAATAAATAACGTGCTGCTTTTAAACGTCACTGTGTGACACACTGCAACTCTATTTTGTGGGGCAGAAATTGTGAGATGTCAAAATTGCAAAGGAATTATATAAGAATGGTTCCAGATTATCCCAATTTAAACTATCACAGTCGAAAGAAGGAATGACGCACATTCCCGAAAAACTGGATTAAAACTGAAACACATTGTTGAGCTTTAGCTACTGTGAAAACACACACACACACACACACACACACAGTATGTGGGATCAGACCAAAGGCTTCCAGCACATACCATAATCATGTCCCTGCTGACTCAGTCACGTGACTGTGTCCCATGATAGGGATTTTATCATCATCATCATCTTTCCCTCTGTCTAGCTGACTTGGAAAGTTTAATCTCAATCTTCAGAGCATTTCTGATATTCCACATATGATTATACAAAAAAAAAATCCCAATTTTGTTGAATAAAGAAGTGAATAAACCGCTAATATTAAAAACAAAACAAAACAAAAAAAAAACATTTAATAAATATTCCTTATAATAGCACTGTGGAGTAGAAATTGCTTGATCTAACTTGCTCGAGAAGTTTTGATTTAAAAAAAAAAAAAAGTTTTTTCACTATAACTTATCTAATTACTTATTATTGCACATAGTGAACCTACATTCACTCAGGCTGAAATACAAACGCATTCTGACTCCCTATATTAGTGCACTACAAAGGGTATGAAACAATACCATTTCGTGTACTAGGTAGTGCACTACATGGTGAAAAAAGTGCCGTTTGGAATGCGGATCAAAACGGATCAATTTACGTACAAAGTTGTAGCTAATGCTAGCTTGCTTAGCTGAGCTGAGCTGACTAGCTTGTTAAGCACATAAACTGTAGACTTTTATTAGGATTTAAAGCTAATATAATTATCTAAACGGACATTTTTGTTAGCTAACCACCAAGTCAGCGAGTGAATGTGAAAGTCTGGCGCACGTTAAGAAGAGTGACAGTTAGCGTTACCTTGACAGCTCGGTTAGCATGCTAGTCGGCTAGCTGTGCTACCTGTGACAAGCCGTCAGAGGAGTAAAAAGATAATAATAATAATAAATAAGATAAAATATACGAGTTGCAGTGTACATTTAGTGCGAGTGGCCCAAACAGAGAATCCTCCATGTTTGTTGTTCTCCAGTTATAGTTACAGGAGTCGCTTCAGGTTTGAATTAAAGGTTACTAATTAATCTCTCTCTCTCTCTCTCTCTCTCTCTCTCTCTCTCTCACACACACACACACACACACACACACACACACACACAGTGTGTACTCACTCAGCCGGGGCTGTGATATATAGTTTCTTGTCACGGCTTGTGCGTGCTGTCTGGCTGCAGCTTCTGGCCCGTTGAGGTCCACCGGACGATTCGCGACTAACGCTGCCATTCTTTAAATTCAATTAAAATAAAACGCGTCGCCTGACGAGAGCACAAGCAGCACACACACTTCACCGGGGCGAGTTAGTGCCACTAGTCATATGACCCTGCGGAAGAGGCGCGCTCACGTGGCCAGGAACGCTTACGTCATGACGCAGGGCTGCCGTGCGCGCTCTCGGACGCACAGGCAGGTAGATACTGCAGATGCACGCACTGTAAACATCCTGTGTGTGTGTGTGTGTGTGTGTGTGTGTGTGTGTGTGTACATGATTGAACATATCAGCCTTTACTCAGATTAAAAAAATGTGTGTGGGGGTGGTGGTAGGGGAATATGTAAGTAAGTATAAAATTTTCTCTCTTTCTCTCCCAAACATTATATAGTATCAGATGGGACTATCTACAGGGTGTCCCAAAAGTATCCATACTGTACATAGGAGAAATTAACACTTTTCAGCAAAATGTCTTTCAAAATTGTTCATACCTAATTAATATATATATATTTATATATATATTTTTTTCAGATAGCCTTTAAGAATGCCTTTGACAAAAGAAGAACGTATTGAAATCATTCTCATGGCTGGATCGGGAAGCTGTCGCAAGGTTGCAATGGACTTTGACAGGAAACATGGCAAGCACATCACACACACTGTTGCCGATCTTATTCACAAATTCAAAAAGACTGGAAGTGTTGCGGACCAACCGAGAAGTGGACGTCCACAAACATCCACTGAAGAAGACACAACCAAAGTGGTTCCTGGCTATGTATGGAGACTTTTGGGGCACTCTATATTATAGCGTAGTTCTCTCTAATTATCGATTCAGAATATGATTTATTTTCTACAACAGCAGCTCTGACAGTAGTTCCAGCTGTATCATAAGTGATAGGTTTATATTAATTCTCATTCTAATATGTTATTGTTTCTACAGTAACATCTCATTGAATCCAGCACTCAGTAAATCTATCTGACAAAGAAAAAAATGTATAATTGTTGATATGATGAAGTTTTGATCATCTCAAAATAAGGATACATTTATTGAACATTTGCGGAAAGAGTTTTGGGTTTCAGCGCTTTGTAACGGCCAGTAGGTTTTCCACCATGGGACAGTCTTCATGACAAACCTTTCATTGTCTTATTAACATCAAGAGAGTGAAAGAAAATAGAGGCTGGTGATGGAATGACTGTTTATAACTGCTATAACGTAAGTGATAACAGAAATTAATGTGTCTTACTAACCTGATGGTTCTGTTGTCTGTTCTTTTGTGCAAAATGTGCTTTAATTGGACAATGTGTGCTTAGTCAATTTCTTTTAAGTTTCCTTCTCCAAAGGCGTTTTGGGGGAAAAAACAGATGAAGATGATAGAATAATTAATTCACCTTGTTCAAATTCATTACACCCGTGACTGCATTTCACAAACGCCTTCTCAATCACTGCTGATGAAGTGTTACGTTTGTGTATGAGAAAGGAGCTGAAGAACATCATCCCAAATGGAAATCAGATCTAGAGGGCATGTCACGCTGTGTAATCCCCTGACATGACTGTCACTGATAGGCTGCATGAATTTACAGTCTGGGCTAGAAAGAAATCAGCCCCAGTCTCCATTCTTCATCCCATTCTGTGGTATTGTGTGGTTTAAAAAAGTCCAACATAATCAACTTGGTTAACAGCAAATACAGTAATCTGATGTGGATGCCAAAAATGAATCATTATATAGATGGCATTTAAACACAGAGAGTGTAGCCCTGCTAGCTCATTTATACTAGTACGCCCTTCTCACAGGCCACTGGTTTTGAGATTCACTATCCTCCCCTCTCTCTCTCACTTCCATGAAGAGCACACATTTTTTACACTACTCCAAAGTGCTTTGGCAAGAATGCAACCAAAGAGCAACAAAAAGATCTCAATGAGGTGACGTTTCTGCCCCATCTGCTTTGGGTCCCATAAGCTTCGAGCTCAAGAGCTCATCTAGTCCATGATCCAGCATATGAGCACATTTCACCAGCCAGGCAGTTAACACTTCAAACCAATTTGATGCTGCGCAGACTTTGAATGTTTTACGTGGCTGCCGTTATAAGCTGGTAAATTTGGTTGAGGTTCCCAGTCCTTAAAATGAGACATGACAGGAAGTATGAGAAGTGTGATTCACATGGTGATATATGTCTTTTTTGATTTGCATTTTTAATTAAGTAATCCAAGCAACAAGTACTTTTGTGCAAACTGTAAGTGTGTGTGAAATGTAGTATTGGACAAGCACTTTATGTGTGAATGGCACGTAAAGAGGAGGCGAGTGATGACACTCCAATCACTCATTAGCACTTCTTTTCTCAATGCCTGTGTTTCTGTCTCGCTCTACAAGAAGAAATTCAGTACAAAGCCTCTGAAGATTAAACTCTTGCCCCTCACACACACACCACAGTATGGTGCCACTGTACACTTAAATATGCATATAGCCTCTGAAGATTAAACTCTTGCCCATCACACACACACACACCACACACACCACAGTATGGTGCTACTGTACACTTAAATATGCATATACACACTTTATACACTCACACCACACTCAATCACACAAACCCACCCTTAAATACTATTAAATATGCACACCATAAACTCACATATTACACACACACACACAGGTATGAAATATGATAGTGCATGTTCTAAACATAAATACTAAGTTACACACTACACACACCCTGTACAAACACCACGACACACTCACACACACAAAATCCAGTGTGAAGAGATGGACCTCTACACTTACAGATACACACACACTCTTCTGTGCCTTCACAGATAAATACATGTATACAATCACACATACTGTACATACACTTTTAAACTCACAAAAATACCTGAACACACACACACCCACACACTGTACGCACATCTACTCTCACAGATACATGCACACACAATCCCACACATTGCACACACACATACACACACTCCAGAGTGAAATATTGTGGCAGGAAAAGCACTAGAGTTTGAAGTGGCTGAGCGTAGCCGCTGGTGCTGCTCGCAGGTCTCTGTGCTTGCTGAGTCTCTCGAGAGTCAATCCAAACGTTTCAGACAGAACGCGAAAAATAGCCGATTAATACCAGTGAAGAGCCTCCACCCACCGGAGCGCTGCCCTCGTTTAAAATACATCAGCTTTACTCCTGCATGGCCCAGCTACCAACACACAGCCCGAGGCAGAGCATAAGCAGCAAGGAGAAAGAGAGATGCTGCTAAACGACCTTGCACTCTAAACTTAAATTAAAGAGCTGATGATGCTTTCTTAACAGACAAGTGGATGAATGAGGGAGAGAAGAAAAAAGAGAAATGGAGATAGAAGCTGTTATTCAGTGCAGTTCTGCCATCTTTAGAAAAGTAAATTCATTCAAAACCTAAAAGATGGGCCATAAAGATTATAGCCGTGTTTATAATGCATTTATAAATTGTTAACAGAATGAGTTATAAGCATTCAATACAATCACCAAAAACCTACTGAGTGTAGATTATTATTTGATATATTATATTACAGCTATATATACAACTTGTAAGTATTTGTCAGCTCTAAGTAAAGTGACATATACTGTATTGTAAACAGAAACCTTTATTAAAGCAATGGCATTACTGATGTTTTATTTCTCACAGTTTTATCACACCCAAATCTACAATGCAATTATAAATGATCTCAAAGTGAGGTCCCTAATGCATAGCCAGGAGGTCCATAAAAGAAAAAAAAAATGGTCTGGAGTTGATATCAGGTATTAAGTTGGCATTTGGCAGCTGTTCGACTGGAGCTACCAATATGAAGTCCAAGGAGATCTCAATGCAAGTGAAGGAGGCCATCATTAGGCTGAAAAAACAACATAAATCTATAAGAGAGATAGCAAAAACCTTAGGTGTGGCCAAATCAACAGTTGGGTACATTCTTAAAAAGAAAGAAAGCGCTGGTGAGCTCAACAATTTCGAAAGGCCTGGAAGACCACGGAAGACAACTAAAGTGGATGATCGCAGAATCCTTTCCTTGGTGAAGAAAAACCCCTTCACAACATCAACAGAAGTCAAGAATACTCTGGAGAAGGTAGGCGTATCATTGTCAACATCTACAGTCAAGAGATGCCTTCATGAATGTAAACAAGGTGCAAACCACTGGTAACATTCAAGAACAGGAAAGCCAGATTAGACTTTGCCAGAAAACATCTAAAAAAGCCTCCCATGTTCTGGAATAAGATTCTTTGGACTGATGAAACCAAGATTAACTTGTACCAGAATGATGGGAAGAGAAAAGTATGGCGAATGAAAGGAACAGCTCATGATCCAAAGTATACCACATCATGTGTCAAACATGGTGGAGGCAGTGTTATGGCATGGGCATGTATGGCTGCCAATGGAACGGGCTCACTGGTGTTTATTGATGATGTGACTGCTGACAGAAGTAGCAAGATGAATTCTCTGCTCACATTCAGCCAAATGCTACAAAACTGATAGGACGCCGCTTCACAGTGCAGGTGGATAATGACCCTAAACATACTGCGAAAGCAACTCAAGACTTTTTGAAGGCAAAGAAATTGAATATTCTTCAATGGCCAAGTCAGTCGCCTGATCTCAACCCAATAGAGCTGCTTTTCACTTACTGAAGACAAGACTGAAGGCAGAAAGACCCACAAACAAGCAGCAACTGAAGGTGGCTGCAGTGAAGGCCTGGC
>CM040984.1:4851774-4888084 GCA_022985145.1 Pangasius djambal | reverse complement strand
GTTATGGTTATGTTTACAATTATGTCACTTTGTCCAAATACCTTTGAGCCCCTGAAAATGGAAGTACTTTGCTGAAAATGGCTGTAATTCCTAAATGGTAAATGCCATATTTTTGTGGAACCTCTCAAAATAAAGCTGAAAGTTTACACTTCGATCACATCTTGATTGTTTTATTTCAAATACATTGTGGTGGTGTATAAAGGCAAAATCACAAAAACTCTGTCATTGTCCAAATACTTCCGGACCTAACAGTATAGATAAATTTATGTTATATAATTTATTTATTTATTTTTAAATAAATTTTTACATTTTTTCTAATTTATATCACATGTTATATATATAAATGTATATTTATACCATGGTCTGTCTGAATAATATCTGAATATTCTGATTGGCTAGAAGGTGTGCGTTCAAACCACAGTTCAAACTATAGTTCTTATAGGTACTAGCAGATTTGACTGGTCACTTGTATTAATAGGTACCTTAATAACTTAAAACAAGTTGCCTATAAAAAGCTCCAATAATGAAAAGCACCAATAAATAACCACAATATTCTTGTACAAAGGTAAATAATGTTCAAGACATACATCTGTACTAAGTTGATTAAAGTTGTATTTATTAAATGTAAGTTTTGTTGTATGATTTCAGTGTAAAATGTATGTTTTGTAGTATGATTCTAATGTAAAATGTATGTTTTGGAGCATGATTCTAATGTAAATTGTAGGTTTTGTATTATGATTTCAATTTAAAATGTACGTTTTGTAGTATGATCTTATGATTTATTAGATAATGCTAATAAGAACTTGGAATACTGGTGATTTATAATTCATATGTTTGTTCATAAGCAAGAATGGACAAAGTACTGAGAAACTGTACTTAAGTAAAGGTTAATCTTGCTCACTTAAAAGTAGAAGTATGGAGGCAAATATCTACTTCAGTGAAAGTCAAAAGTGTCTATATTTAAACATACTATATTTAAACATAAAATCATTTTAACAGGTAGAAAGCTGACCTCAACTCAGACAAACCTGGAATTTGGACTGCTGGTTAACCAATTTTTAAATTATTGATTAGCACATTAGCAATGAAAATGAAACTAGCTAGCTAATTTAACAAGCTAATTTACAAAATCTAACTATTTAGCTAATTTAACACACTAATTTGCAAAACATAATTTATCCAGATAATTTAACAAGCTAATTTACAAAACCTAACTAGCTAATCTACCAAACTTATATTTAACTTAACTAAACATACTTTATTAGATTCGATGGTGAATTTTAAAGGCTGGTATTTAATTTTTTCATAGGAAGCAATTGAGAAACTCAATTGGATGAGTTCATACTGTATGAACTCCAGCAAATGGCACTTGTCATACTAAAAAAAGACAGAAAAAGTAAAATCTCATGCCATCTTAGATTTAGTAACAAGTGCTTTTCAATAATATTAGAGTAAAGGCACTAGGACACTACATTGTGTGTTATGTTGACTATACCGTAGCTACTCAGTAACACTAACAATAACACTTTGGATATTCAGTTTATTATTTTATTTTTGTATAGCGCTTTTAACAATGGACAATGTCTCAAAGCAGCTTTACAGAACATAAGAAACAGAAAAACATGCAAACCAACAAAACATGCAGCAGTCCTAGATGTTCGACAAAATGATCCCTAGTGAGCAAGCCTGAGGCGACTGAGGCGACTGTGGCAAGGAAAAACTCCCTTAGATGATATGATATGAGGAAGAAACCTTGAGAGGAACCAGACTCAAAAGGGAACCCATCCTCATTTGGGTGACACTGGAGAGTGTGACAGAACAATGTCCTTTCTGGATTTATGTATAGTCATGTAGCGTTTTATGTGTATATTGATTTGTAGGTTGTTATCTTCCTCAATGTCCACATAGGGTTGCCAGCGTTGCTTTAAATGCCCAAACCGGCTGGAGCTGGTCCATCTCTGGATGCTTCAGGATCCTCATAGGGTTGGCCTCTGTCTACTGGAGCTGGCACAATCTCTATGTGCCTCGGGATGGGTAGAAGAAGGGAAACAAGTAGAAAGGAATTAGCGTAGCTGCTGTTCATAATATTAGCAAGCACTAAATCAATGTATGTATTAAGTGTATGCCTGGCTAAAGATATATGTCTTTAATCTATACTTGAACTGGGAGACTGTGTCTGAGCCCAGAATACTGTCAGGAAGGCTATTCCAAAGTTTAGGAGCTAAATACGAAAATGTTCTACCCCCTTTTGTAGACTTTGATATTCTGGGAACTACCAGAAGTCCGGAGTTTTGAGATCTTAAGGCGCGGGGATATGTTTGACTCAAAAGTGATTTGATTTTGCAAACTTTTTTCCTCCCATTTCAGTAGGGCTGCCATTGTAATCTTGTTCTTATGGTACCTTACTTACCTTACGTGCATCCCTTACTTGCTTTTTAGTCACTTTTAATTAATTTAATTTCCATGCAGCCATTATATCTGCAATAAATTCAAACCATTCATTTTTCACAGTAGCGAAGGCAATAGCAAAGTATAAACATGGCATTAACTGTCATATGCTTGTTGTCATGGTTATGTTCTAACATATTATTGGCAGTGTTGATTTAGTTCGGAGATTTAATGTTGACTGTTTTTTGGACTCCTGATATTAGAATAAATAAAGAACACTTGCCAGCCAATCAGTGATGAATATTTTCTGTAGCCATGGTATAAATAATTACATGTGAGACAGGTGCTTCAGCTAAGGAAATCAAAAATGCCTTTGTTACAGTTAAAATTCCCTTTACAGACCAAAATTTCTTTTGCTGCTTTGATTAACAATTGTCTTTGTGCTCATAGATTTCCAGAAGTTGCTCTCAACATTAATGTAACATGACCCAGTAGGTCACAATAACAATTCAAGAGCAAACCCTTTAAAAAGCCTAATTAGGTTTTTAAAGCTGAGAAGCTAATGACTGTACACAAGTAAATAAATGTGATTTACTAAATGTGAGGTTTAGTGAGTAATTATGAGGTTTGATTCTAAGACCACTACACGTAAACATTTATAATTCTTGTTTAATTTCAATAATGTGATGATATTGTAAACAGTGAAGAAAGATTAGGCATTTATTATGCTGTTAAATTAAAGTGGCATATATAGCACACATACAGATGGGGAATGTTCATTCATCTTCAGTGACTGCTTTATCCTGGTCAGGGTCAGGGTGAATTCAGAGTCTATCCCAGGAACACTGGATGATACATCAATCCATTGAAAGACACCATGCAAACCCATTCACTCATTCATACACTCATTCATACACTCATTCATACACTCATTCATACCTAGGGGCAATTTTTAGAGTCAACCCAAACAGACATGGGCAAACATACTAAACTTCACAGATATGAATACGGAACACGTGGAGCTCAAATGTACGGTGTCAAAACTCAGTTTCTGTCCTTAGTAATTGTTTTGCATGGAAAACCTATGACTGTTGTACAAGAGGCTCGAACAGCACTTGTGCAGGAAGTATACAATGAGAACACACCTACACACGTTCGTTGAACTAGAAAATCACTCATGCTAATGAGCCTCGATTAGATATTAGATATAAAAACCACTGAGCCGCCAAGGTTACTGAGAACATATGAAATGTATTTACAGTATTCCAGTGTGCTAAGCCACTTTTTATTGTCCATGTTTGAATGCTTATCATGGCCAGAAACAGGCAGATTCACTGTTTCTATTGGGAAAGTACTTATTATTGTGTAATGTATTTCACTAGTGGAAAGACTTGCCTACATCAGTATGGAAACCAATTTGAGTCTCTCAGTAATCAATTTACCATTAAATAAATCAACAGTTCAAATAATAAAATAAGCTATTAAAAATTATCCTATTGACAAATACATAATTAATTGTTTTGATTTGTCTCTAGCTTTGTTGATTACTCTTTATCGTCAGGGGTGGAGTATTTTTGAGTATTATCATTATTATACTCAGGTATTAATTTGCGTATTTATACTTTACTTGAGTATTATTGAATACTTGAACTCGTACTTAATGACATTTCCAAGAAAAAAAACCCTGTTTACTCTTTATATATATATTTTTTAACCTTTAAAGTACTCATTATGAACCGTATGCTATACGTCAATTGAATCACATCATTTCAGTTTAGCATCCAATTAATTACATTGAGGTAGAAAAAAGTATCAAGCATTGTTCCAGTTCGTCATCATTGGCAGTGACCTTCTCATGCTACACTACGTAGTTAGCGCTATAGCTATCCATGTGTGTTTGAAGATGGATAATCCACCGCACTGCAGTGTTGAATTTGAGGATGAATGCCCCTGGCCCTACCTCAGTAAAAGGCTTCAATATTTTGGTGTAAACAAATACTCGTATAAAATGAGATGTCTTCTTTGCCTCCCTTAGTAGGTTTTACTAATTTGCTTATTAAGTTTTGCTAATTTGCTAACATAAACTGGTTACGCTGCACTAAGTCAGCCTGTTTTCTTTGCTAATGCCAGGTTAGAATGGCCTTGATTACAATAGCTAATGTAATTGGCTAGTCAGCAAGTAAACATCTAGTTAAAGGTAAATATTGCAAACCTACAGAGATTAAATGATATTTTCAGGCAAAACAGTAAAATTGCACTAAAACAAAAATCATTTTCCTATAGGATGATAAAATAATAAAAAAAAAAAAGTTACTTTTTACTTGAAACCCGACATTACCTAATTTCATCAGTTTAAAACGTTTACCTTTTACATTTTAATACTTGAACGTGTTTAAACGTAGAAACTTTTAAACGTTTTAAAAGCGTTTAAATGTAGACTTTTACTTGAATAAATTTTTTGGCTGGATAAGTTCACTTTTAACTGAGTAAGAATTTGACACTCAGTTTAATTTCTCAAAACCTCTGTTTATAGATTTATCCACCGTGCCAAGAGGCGGGACCTAAACCAATCATTTCACAAATTCCTAAACAGAAGCTGAAATTGTACAAGGGTCTCTGATGTTATTACCCTGAATTTAACATTAGTCCCCAATTGCACTTTTTAGTGTAGTAAGCCAGAGTAGTTGCAGCTATAAAACATCTCAAAACTGTGAAAAATGTGGGCGTCATGGTGGAGCAGTAGGTATGTGTTAGTACACAGTAACAGCTCCAGCTCCAGGGTCCCTGGTTTGATCCTGTGCTTGCATTAATTTTTGTGTGGAGTTTCTTTGCATGTTCTGCCTGTGTCCATGTGGATTTCCTCCAGGTTCTCCGGTTTCCTCCAACCTCGCAAAAACATCCCGATAGGTGGATTGGCTATGTTAAATTGCCCCTAGGTGTGAATTAGTGTGCGTGTGTGATAGTGGTATCCCATTCAGGATGTATTCCCACCTCACGTGTAGTGTTTCCAGGATCCACTGCGACCCATGAATGTTCATGTCTAGGGTTATGGATTGAGAAACAGACACACACACGTGGCCAGGATACAGATAGTCCTAGGTTTTAATTTGCTACCAGGTGGAAAAGCGCTAAAAGTGAAGGAGTACCATTGTAGAAAAATGGTACAGTCTCTAGGAGAGACATTAAGGATCCAATCAAGAACCCTACAACAGAGTGTTTTTATAACTGTGTGAGAATCTTTAAAGTAACCTATCTAAAGAACTCTTATAGAACCTTTTATTCCCCTAAGAGTATAGTCAGGTGAGGGAATGTTTTCGTGAGAAGATGTTTAGGTGAGGAATCATTCATGAGAATGAGAGGTCAAGAAACAAAATTTAGGGTGAATTCGAGTTAGTGTTTAGGGATGTTTGTGTCTGTGTTTATACATTCAATGTCTGCTTTTTTTTTTGCCTAAAGCCTCTGATTAGCTAATTAGATCTGTCATCCTGTACGGTTCATTTCCTGTTTCCCTCCCACACATGAGGAAAAGCTGTAGGTACCTTTGGCAGGATTTCCACCTCCTGAAGATCAGAAACAAAACCCTCCTCTATTCTTCTGTACTTCATACACAGATGTTACGGTTAGTGTCCGGCAATAAAAGGAGGAAGCTTGGAGATGCACAAAGAGGAACAAAACCGCCACAGGATGCTGTGCTTCCTCCTCCCTGAGGCCTGGACTTAAGTGCTGGTCATGTGACGAAGAAAAACGTGTTGGTGGTCTCACACACACATGCACACCCCCCATCACTATTAGCTCCACCCCCTTGTCCCCTCCAAACCCAATCCAGCTTGACCTTCAGCCTAATTGGTCTATACAGAGATAGAGGAGTGCTGAGAAAAGGAGGAGGCAGCAGCTGGGGGTTTTTATGCTGTTTGGGAGATTCCCAAGCCTCGGCAACGGTGTGGGACAGGTTCAGGCTTGAACACACACACACGCACACACACACACTCACATACACTCACACACATCCACTGCTAAAGGGACAAAGGCCTTCAGTTGCTGTCCATAGTGTGTGCAGAGATACAAACACATCATTAGTGCAGCACAGAACTAGTGCATCACTAGTGCAGCACAGAGCCCTAATATTGAATCTAGTGCATTAAACATTTCGGGACAAGCACAGCATTTCTCCATTTTAAGAAATCTGATCGTTCAGAAGTTACTGTTGTTCTCCACAGACAATAGTCAAATAAACGTTATGTTCTTAACATGTCTCAATTATGTCCCAATTCGTGCCACATTGTCCCTGATAGGAATACAACAGTGTGCAGGACAGCCAGCAAACCCATCTTCAACAACTTACACTCCACTTATAGAGATGTATCGACAGACAAACATAAGCTATGATACTGCGTTGCTTTTATACGCAAATAAAACTCGACACACTTTAGAGCGATTCTTAAATCAGCTCTTTTACCACGAACCGCTTTATACACACAGGCGTTGGCACAGAAGCGATAACCTTCAGGTTATGTTGTCAAGACAACTCCATGCTTTCACACAGACAGACATACAGACAGCCAGAGAGAAGCTACGTTACTACCCAACATCCACCCCCCTCCCCAAACACACACATTTTCTTCAGCTGAACTCTCACACAAATGCAAGTGTGTCACACAGTGACCATTTTCATCTTTTACCACAAGGACAGTCTATTCTTTGCTCCATCTTTCTGTCTCTCTCTTTCTGTCTCTCTCGCTCTCTCGGTTTTGTGAAGGAGTTTAGTGTCCGCCTGGCGTGCCCCATTGTGGACGTCGCTCCCCTGCATAAACAGTAACACACAGTGGAATAAATTGATTTGAGGTTGACCCTCAGAAAATCTGATCCCTTCGTACTTTTTATATACTTTCCCTTTGATTTGTGCACTGCATTAGAGGCGTAAAATTGAGAGCGTGCGCCAGGGCAAACCTTTAACCTCAATTTAAATGCTTTTGTCATGTTTGTATACAAGTGATACATCAAATGACCAAATGACTTGGGAATCAAACAGGACAAGTAGAAACCTTCTCAGTTAACTAAATTGTACAATACAGATTGCTGTGTCAAAGGCTAACGTGTGTGTGTTGCTATCTCTTCCGTTGACATTAGTATTGTTGCAGCTAATTAATGCTATGCCTTCACCTAAACCCAACCGTAATTTCACTGACCACAACCCAAATTTATGGTTCTTTCATTTTCTTTTAAATAAAAACTACAGTTTTTGTAAAAAGCAATTGGGACATTTGCCAGAAAATGGTCACATATATCCCCGCCATGCCCACCCCCTAACACACACACACACACACACAAACACACACACGCTAAGTGAGTCAGATGGCTAATTTGGTCAAAAATCCAAGAAAACACTAAGTATGGCTAGCACATGAATCAGAACCGGCCAAATCCTGTACAACTACTCTGTCTGATATAATTGCTTTTATAAAGTCCAACCATGGTGTAAATCACGTCTTATTGTTCTCCTGTCAAAACATCCGAGCAGAATAACGACATCAGTGTATGATTACAACATCATGCCCTTGTCTCACTCCGCTAGCGACATCTTTTTCTAGAAATCACCAAACCCCCAGCCCTAGGCCAATTAAACACAGACTACCCACAACGAGTGCCTCAATGAGCACGGTTCATCACCAACACTGATCCCAGCAACTAAGAGCGTGGCCTTGCATCGTCTTCTTATTTTTAAAAAAAAAGAGGCTCAATGCATGAAGAAGAAAGGGTGCACAGATGCAGTTCTGTTGTATTGACAGCGTTGGCCAACCTTGTGCACGAAAATGCACACAGAAGAAAGCGAATTGTGTGAATGGCATTCACAGGCTAACAAATAACCTCCGTTTGTATTTTTCAAAAAAGCCACAATTCGGTAATAAGCTTAATGCCCACTAACACGATTGTGTATGGATTTTTTTTTTTTCGGAATTTCAGTCAAAAGCAATCACGGCTCGTTTTTTTTGTGTGAGGCGACGCTCATAACTGTGTATCAAAAGAATGGCTATGCAAATGAAGGACAAATCATTGCTACTTTACGAACAAAAAAGCAATAATATTCTGTGTATAATAAGTGATTTGAATAAGAATTTGATATGAGGAAATATGAGAATATCTTCCTCTGCAGGAACTCAAACACAGCTCGTGAGTGTGAATGAAAGCCAGAAGGAAATAAAGGAGGAGATTGAAGGCGTCTGAAGTTGTTTTTGCAATCATATATAATATATATCCACACTCGTACCACAGGTCACAAAAGGTCAACATGTTCAAGAACAACAGCACCGGGGAGCTTTTGACCGTCCCCTACATTCACTCTTGCATTTTTTTGCAAATAGACTAATCTATTTATTACAGACATGAAATAATTTACAATAAAATAACAATTTGTTTTAGTTACAATTCTCATTTTTCTTGCTTTTATACTACAATAATTTCGCCTCGCCCTCACTCCTCCCTCGGCATATCGGCCTGCTCGGTCCCGACCTTTTCTCTCCATTCCTCTGTCTTCGTGATGACGAGGATGTGTGTAAGGCTTCTCCAGCTCTGTTTTTCATGATTAGAAGTGGTGTCGGATTTTCCAGTGCGGGGAAGAAATTAGAAAAACATTCTGTATAGGTTAGGTGTTTCATTTTACTGACAAAACGGGTGTGCCTTTTTTGGAAAAGTGTCCAGAAAATCTGAAAATCCGCCCTCATCAAGGCCTCGGAGCAACTGTGAGGGAATTTCAACTTAACTCGGAAAAACACATACGCAAAAAACATGGAACTCAGGACTACAGTACCATCACACACGCAAGAAGAGCAAGACTGCATATTCACTGAAGACACTGAAACACAGAGCGAGACGGCCCCCGGGAAACCGCACAGGAAGGAAACAAAGCCCTCACAAAAACTCAGTTTAAAAATCACAGGACGACCAGACGAGTTTTAACGGCCCGACAGGGTTAAAAACAACACGATGGGTTACAAAAAGTCTGATTGAATAGTTTCAAATTGCAAACTCATTACTTGCTGATGCATACAATATATTCACAGGATGTTTAGCTGTGCTGGTGTTGGTAAAAAAAAATAATCACTGTTTTTTTTTTTTTTGGAAAAAGTAATATTTGGCCAAATTAAATGAATGTCAGTTTAACATAATCTGCAAGCTCAATCCACTGAGAGCTGAATAACATGGCACTACATCTCATCATCATATAAATGTGGTTCTACAAAGAAAAAAACAGAAAGTGTGTTTTAGTATGATTTAAGCCAAACGTTATGTTTCTGTTTCTTTCATTGTAACTCATCAGCTTTGTGAAAATAGGCATCCTATCAGACAGAAGATTATTTCTTTTAGCATTATTAAAACAACTGAGACTGTCTGGCTACTGAAATGATAAAATCAGATGGACAGGAGAAATAAAAATAAGTTGTGCTGGTAAGGATTTCTTTTCAACTCTTTTTTTTTTTTTCTTGCTATGCTCCTTCTTCACATAAAAAATTCCCGACCTGGCGGTGAAACTCTAAAGTAGTGCAAGAAGCTCGGAAAATCCTCCTGTCTGAAAGGCGAGCGAGTCCGAATTCTGCTTTGTCACAGTTCCGAGAGGCCTCGCGTGTGCATTCTGACAACACGAAGGACAGACATGAGGACTGACAACCACAGCACGGATGACATAAAGAACACAGAGTGAAAAAAAAATGAACAGAACATAAACAAAAAGTTGAGGAGTTAGAGAAAACGGACATTATTCCAAAACTTTCTTGTCCTCTTTGCCGTTGGTCCGCGAGTACGGCTCAAAGGCCGAGGAGCTCAGGTAGCGGGCTGACAGTTCCTGCAGGTTCCCGGCCAGCGAGCCAGCCATGCCCAGCGGCGCAGAGGAGATCCGCGATGCCACGGCTCCCAGCAGCGTGGGCACGGGGAAGCTGAAGAGCCCATGGTGGGCGCTGGTTAGTGTGCTTGAGCCGGACATGGCGGGCAGCGGAGGGCTTCTGGATGCTGTGGCTGAGCTCGTGCCGCTGCTGGAGGAGGATCCTCCGTTAGCAGCGATGCCCAGTGAGGAGCTGGCGCAGTGGGGCAGCAGGCCAGGCATACCCGGCGGCGTGAGCAAGCGGCCCTGTTCCAGCAGACGCAGCACGCTGCACGTGGCCGCCGTTTCCGAATGCGCAGCCGAGCGCAGCTCCGCATCCTTCCCCTGGTCCTTCTTCTGCTTCGTACGCCGGTTCTGAAACCACACCTTCACCTGCCCACAAACAGAAGGAAGCAGGTGAGAGGGTTTAAAATGTGAGCAGAAACATGTAATAAGTAATAAAGCTGGCTGTGAAAAATATTAGACGCTAGCCACTTTCTGTAATTGACTGTGGTGCAAATACAGAGAGAAGAAAAGAGAATGAGGGACAATTTAAACAGTAATTACTGACACGCTGTACCGTCTCTTATATAAGGTGCTATTATCTGAGTTAATGTTCACCTCATTAGCACATGCGCACAGTTTGGAAATCAATCCACAGCTAATGAGTTAGCAACCTGCAGCTGTGTAAACATGTGTCCTCTGATTGCACACAGTGAACAATCAGGGGTTTTTAATACACAAGATACAATCAAACGAATCACAAACCATGTTCAGCAAATAAACAATTTTGCATAGATAACGATGCAAATCCATTTGTATTCTTCAGAAAACATTACGTGTGTGCTTTGGATTGGGAGACATTCTGCTAGTGAATTTCACCTGTTTTCTATTGACTCCGACAAACACAGTGTCTAACAGCTCTGAGCCTGTGTGTGTGTCATTACACTGTGACTACACACGGTAAATTACATGTCTATAAATGTATACATTATGGGGTGGAAAGACTCATCACACCGTACATGCAACATCCAATCACGAGGCTATGCATGATTACTATATTCCTCCATTCCTCAATCATTTTACACAAAAGTATTAAAGAAAAGAAATATTATAGAAAAGAAAAACTAAATTGTTATAATCAAATGGTGAATATAAGAATATAGATGACGTGAACTTGTGTAAGTGTGTGTAGGTGTGTATGCAGTCTTTTTTTTTTTAAATCTTTTTTCTCAACTTTTTCTTTGCTTTGTATGTGCTTATAGCTGTGAAAAAATAAACCTTTGACCAGCATGAACACCAGCTAAAACAGCACGAGATGAACCAAACCAAATCAAGCAAGTTCATCAGGACTTCGTTTCAATACAGCATGGTCTATTACTGACTGGGTCATTCACTTAAAACACACACACACACGCACACATACACTCAAGAAGTGGGGGAAAGAAACGGCACAGCGGCTTTGAGCAACCAGGACGGGAGCTAAAAAAACACTGAAGTGCCTGCAGATGATTTCTGACCATCCTGTGAATAAAAATACTCTGATTATTCCCTTTGAGTAAAATTGAATTGTCTGCAATTGACAACTAATCAGACTCTCTCTCTCTCTTTCTCTCTCTCTCTCTCTCTCTCTCTCTCTCTCTCTCTCTCTGGTCTCGGTATGTAATTTCTCTGTTTTTGCTTTCTCACACTTTTCTCAGCACATGTTAGTTTTGTGAGGCGACCAATGAAGAGTCTACAAACAGACATGTCTTTACACACTACCATGACATCATCCTCATCATCCTCATCCTCATCATCATCAGTGTGATATAGCAGCACAGAGAGAGGTTTGTAGATAAGGCCATGCCTGTTAAATTAGCTAGATAAATACGTTTAGTGTTTTCCATCTTCAGGTATATGACATCTGGGTCTTTTTGCTATACGCAACATGCTAATGGATAAATAACTAAACTAACAAACAAATACGTAACTACGACTTTACAACACGTCATATTACAGCACGCTACTGCTGCAATCCAGCCCACAGTGTGGACAGATAGAGACAGAGAAAGCAAGAGGGAAAGTCTAGCTCAGTAGTGTGACCTCTGGTTAACTCAAAAATGAAGAATAACATAACACGGCTAGTTTTTAAAAATGTGCCATTTGTCCCAGTCACACAAAGCTGACAGCCTTGCTTAAGTAAAAGGTGTAATTGAAATTGCTAAGGATTATACCGTTGAGGCACATGTACACAGCTACATATTTGTTTGATTTTTTTTTCTGGAGTACATGGGAGAGTGTATTTTGTTTCTATTGCTTTCACTCCAGGGGGTCTTTAGCCTTGTGGATCTTTACACTACGCACCAAATCTTCTGTCCATCAGCATTTACAGCATTCCAACAGACGGCCAAACAAAAAAGCCTCGATGAACATAAGCACACGACATTTCTGACTGACTGAAATCATCATAAAGATGCCAGAAAACGGCATTAGAGAATGTATAAAGAAAGACATCCAAATTGGAAAACATAATTAAATCGCTGGGATAATAATAATAATAATAATAATAATAATAATAATAATAATAATTCAGGCTTTGCATTTGTTTCTGCCAGATAGCAGGAGCAACATCTCAAATAATTTGAGTCATTTAAATTAAGCCTTCTAAATATTAAACAAAAAGGACTAAAATATTTCTCTGCATTACTACCTACAATATATCTATGTATATATAGAGAAATATATATATATATATATATATATATATATATATATATATATATATATATATATATATATGTATATATATATATATATATATATATATATTATTGCCCTATAGCTCTCTATATTTCTTGGCTATTAGTAAATGTGCATATACACACATCTAACACAGCTATATAAAGAAAAATTCACGTGTGTGTGTGTGTGTGTGTGTGTGTATACCTGAGTCTCAGACAGGTTGAGCTGCCGGGCGAGTTCAGTTCTCTCTCGGCCCACGACATACTGGCACCGCTGGAACTCCATCTCGAGCCGGTAGAGCTGCTCGGCTGTGAACGAGGTTCTGGTTCGCTTCGGCCGGTCCAGATCCAGACCTTTGGGAAGAATGATCTCTCTGATCGAGCCTTTGGCATCTGAAAAAAGGCAACCCAAATGCTGTGACTGCGTCTCAGACATGCCATTATGTATGAAGCACTACAGTATACACACACACACACACACACACACACACACACACACACACACACACACACACAGATATCACTATAATATTTACCCCTCTATCTAATCAAAAGCCTTTACATAGTGTGAATGCAAATAATTATAAATTATTTTTTTAAAAAGAAGAAATATAAATGTACGCTCATGGTAAAAAAGGCCAATTTTTTCTTAATAATAATAATAATTTATTTTTTTAAGTTTTTTTTAACATAAAATACTCAACAATGCACTAATTGAATCAGAATGTTGAGAGTCTGATTAAAATTAACATGATTTTGTAAATATATTCTCACAAATATAGTAAAACAAATCTGCACAAGATTTAAAGTGATTAGATAAGATTTCTTAGACATGTAATTAAACTGAGCTTGTCAAATCCGCTTGTTCTTTATTTCTTCAGATGATTCCTAGGACTTTTTCTATTCCTGGTCTGTGCAGGAGTCTAATTCAGTTTTCCCAGATCCTAAATTTTCACTTAAATAACGCAGGAGATTTAAGGCTTTCACAAACGAAATGCTAAATAAATGAAATTTATTTTACACTGCTTAATTTCATTTGTGATTTTAAGTGTTTTAGTATTATTTTTAGATTCCAGATGCAGTGTGCTTTAACGTTTAAAAAAAAAAAAAAAAAAAAAAAAAAGTTTATGGAAGTGGTAGTAAAGAAGAAATAGCAAAGTTAATTTTATTTTAAAAAATGTATTTTGAAAATCTAATACTTAGTATTTATTTATTAATTCTAAAAAACACTGCCTAAAAACTGTTACCAGAAGAAAAAGAACAAGAAGAAAAACTCTTTTAGCTTTCAATTCCGCCTTCACACCTATATTGTGTATGCTGTAATGTGATCAGTGTGGTGAAACAGGAACATCGGTTGCTTAAGCACAACTGGAAGGAATAAAACAATAATTTAATCAGGCTAATTTCATTGGGCTTTGATCAGGTCTCTGTGTGTGAGCCTGATTGAGTTTGGAAAAGTAAATAATAAATGGAGCTGACTGCTCTGTGGGTTTTAGGAAGCGGTGAACCTGCACAGCATGGATGTTAGCGCTCTACACTTTATTTCATTTCAATATAAATTGAGCCATCATTTATTTGCCATTTGGTTGCAGATGACAGGATTGGTATGACTTTTATTTTATTTTTTATAAATCTTCTTCTGAAATAAACTACTGACATGAACAAGAATAAAAATATCTAAGTAAATATACCAGTGAAAAATGATTTTCCGTAGTTTTCTGGATTACGTTTTGTAAATTCAGACGCAGTTTGAAAAGAAAGAAAGCATACATTTCAAATCTACAGAGGAAAGGAAATAAAATATTTTCGGTGTGCTTGAAAAAAAAATGCACCTGTGATTATAAAACTAAAAGTAATAAACATATTTTCATCCATTTTGAATTATAATATCCTAGAAATATTATAATTTAATTAGGTTTAGGACAAGACAATGTCTAATTCTTTATTACGTGTTTAAAGTTTAATTGAATTTTAAATGATAAATAAAATTTTTTGATATTTATGATATTTAAAAAAAAAAAAAAATGTGAATTTCGAGAGACAGGTTTAAACCTAAAACATCTCCAGCAGTTCCACCAAGGAGAAGCTTCTGTTTATCAACTGAAAGTCTTAAATTATATCACACACTGAAAATGTGTGACTTCTGGTACTAAATCAGCACACTCTGTCCAGAAAACATCCTGCTTTTAGTGAAATAATGCTAAGGAGCATCATGAAATCCGAATAGTGGGACATCACGCTCTTACCTCGAACCAGAATCCGCCGGCAGTAGTCTGGATCTCCCGTGCTCGTGCGACTCTTTTCACAGTTTTCCATGGCTCCGGATGAGGAGAAAGAGTCCTGTGGTTCCTTCAGGAGTGTTTTGGAAAGGCTCCCCTGGGAGTCTTTCACCTCCTTGCTTTCCTTCAGTCCGTTCTTCAGCACCATCCCCACTTCCGGCTCCTGGCTGTAGCGGACGTCCATGTTCGTCTGTCCTTATCAGAGTAGCTCTCCTTCCTCTTTTTCTTCTTCTGTTCTTTTTTAAGGGCAAAAAAAAAAATCTTGATAATGCTAGTTTGTGTCCGGTGTGTAAAACCACAGCTATTTGGACACTTGAGTCAGGGATCTAATGTCGGAGCGGCACTTGCTTCATGTCCCAAGCGTTCTATCATCAGTGTCTGCACTCACTTGGACAGTGATCATGGACTTCTCGCCCTAAATTCAGCAGCAATTTAGTGGCCCCTCTCTTCGTTACTTGTGCATCAGCCTGATAGAGACGATCTCCATTCAATCAGAGGCGCGGATGGATGCATGCCCGCTCGTTGCAATTGATTACGGTAATTTTGCCAGCTTCGGATTTGCGTAACCTCCTGAATACGCTAAATTGTTTGGGGAAATATATGCTGCGCTAATGGAGGGGTGCGTTGTCTACAACCCCTCTTCTAGCCAGTCTTCACACGCATACACGTACACACACTTACAGATCCCAGTCAAATGATTGGTCTTGGATCATGAAGGAGCACACACACGCTTGCAAACCCCAACATGCACAACAGAGGGAGAACCCTTGCAGAAAAGTTCCAGTCCAGTCCCAGGTGTCCCGCTGATGGCCTGCGTGATGTCCTGTTACTCTGATCAGACGTAAATCTATATTCAGGATAAGCAAATTTAGTCCAGTTATATTGCAACGAGCCCGCACGACAATTCACACCACTGTCTCTACGATAGGACTGACAGACACAGGCAGATTGAGAGAGAGTGGGAGAGAGAGAGTGGGAGAGAGAGAGAGAGAGAGAGGAGAGAGAGAGAATTTGACTGAGTGAGAGAGGCGGAGAGACGTGGGATACAAAAAGAAAAAGGAATGGGAAAAAAATGAAATGCACTCTGGCAGCGCTAAAGATCACAGGCAAATACACACCAGTAGAAAGAAAAGTGAACAGCACCCTGGGTCTCTGTGAAATAAATAACACAAACGCATCTATAAAAGTAACAAATAAAAGTCATTTTTAATATCAGGTCTGTACTGTCCAAAACAGATGGACACACACCTCCAAAAACAAGCAACCATATTGTTGTTAGTGTAAACTCATAAAAACATACAAAACCCCACACCTTAAATCTGTTTGTGCCTTCTGCACAAGAAGCAACACCCCTCACACACACATCCTCATTACACATACACACACACACAGGCACTTGCAGCTATTTTTATTGTCGACGCAACAATATCTGGGGGAACAGCCGCAGTGGGTAATCCAATAAGACAATTGATTAGTCTACAATGATTCAATTCAAGCCAATAGCTGTGCACTCGGGCCCTTCTTGTCACCTTGTTGGGCCAGAAGGCCTCTTCCCTCTGAACCCCCCAACCCCAAACTCCCACCCTTCCTAAAGCCTTTCACTGCTTTATGGGAAAGAGAGAGCACAAGGGGAGAAAGATGGCAATTATCTAATTGGACTATTAACAAACAATTCAGTGAGTGTGTCTGCTCGGGAATAGTGGAAGACCAGGAGGAGATGGAGGGGGTGAGGGGGGGGAGAAGAGAAGAAGTGGAGCACTAACTTCATTCAGCGAGTGTGTGGAGCAGCCTGTTGAAGAAAAAGAGTGAGGGAGAGATTGTTTAAAGAAGAAGAGCTAAGTGGAGGAGGGGAGGGATTGTTTAAAGAAAAGGTAAGAAGGGGGCTCTAAGGGAAGGGAAGGGAAGGGGGGATCAGGAGGCTGATTCTCAAGCCCTGTTCAAGTTGAAGCTTGGGAAAAATGAGGGTTTTGGTGTGACAGGGACCAGCTGTAGGCCTTGTCCGTGTGCACCTTGACAAAAACACACAGCAGGGGGTGTGGACATATACTGTTGTGACATAATGTGTGAAAATATGATACAGGACACTGCAAGAACGCTCTTGTGAAAGAATAAACATAACAGATAGGACTTGGCGATATGACATGTCTGTGTAATATGGTGATATATTATGTCACGATAAACTTTTCTGAGATATCGTTAAAAGATACATTCAAGTGATCTCCAGACTGTTAAGGGGTCTACAGCTTCTAAAGGCTCTACTTGGTTCTACTTCTTGGTTCTACTTTAAAAAAAAAAAAAAAACAACTACATAGAGTCTTAAAGTGTTAGCCAAGAGTGGCAAGCTAAAGAAGGTTTTAGGAATCAAGATTTAACAAAATATTTAATTTTCCTCCTTTTTTGCCTTTTGTTTGTAGTAGTTTTTAGGAATATTATTTTAAAAAATGTTACTCTACATTGTTCTGCACAGAGGTACTGTTTTGTTGGCACTACAGTATCTTGACTAAATATTATAATAAACATCATGTATTATAAAAATGTTTTCATGTATTGTGATATAATTTTTTTTTTTGCCACATTGGCACCCCTAATACTAGGGATTTTTTTCCATGATCCTTTAACAGTATATATATATATTTTTTAAAACATATCCTAGTACTTTCTTTAACCAAATAATAAAAAGAAATAATAAAATGAAATGAAAAAATACTATTTTGTTTAAAAATCCTCTTAACAGTTGATTTTTAAAATATATTCTAGTACTTTCCTTAACCAAATTATAATAAAAAAAAAGAAATAATAATTAGAAAAAAAATTATTTATTTATTTATTTATTTATTAATTTTTTAAAAAATATATTCCTGTAATTTCTTTACCCAAATAATAATAAAAATTAATAAATAAAAAGATATGTTTTATAGTAGGATTTTGCTTGTTTGTTTGTTCTAGCATTTTCCTTAAACAAATAATAATAAAAAAATTAATAAAGATAAAATAAATAATAAATAATAAAATAATAATTTATTGTTTTTTTGCAATCCTCTTAACAGTAGGTTTTTGTTTGTTAGTTTTTCATATATTCTAGTACATTCTTTAATCAAATAATAATTAAAAATGTATAAAACAAGCATTTTTTTTTTGCAATCCTCTTACCAGTATTTTTCCCTAATATATTCTACTTCCTTCCTTAACCAAGTAATTTGCTACATGCACTGTCGCTGCAGCATTTTAGCGTCTTTAATGTTGTTTAAGAAAGCAAAGTCACTGTAATGCACACGAAACTATGATATTAATTAAACAATATTGGTTGCACAGGTATCACACTATTCATTTTAATACTCACCTGTAACAACCTTCACCTCTAACACACAGAAAAGGAAAAATGCTGAGGTAGCTTGGGGTAGAACTTTGGAGAGGAGGGATGATCTCTGATAGCCTGAGACACCGTTTTACACTTTACACCTACAGTGTGTATAGTTAAATGTCTCATGGTCCTGACACTCCTGTATTGTTGTGTATGTTGGATAGTGGCCCAATATTGCATCTCAGTGTATATACATTCATAGGAATGACATTACAAATTGACTCGACTTGAAAATGGCTCTAGGACAGAATACTTAGGTTTGGCTGCAGGCCAGTTTTTCCAGTGTTGTTCACTAGAATGGGGTACGACATGGTTCTGTAGGTGCCACGGGGCCGCCACTAATAGCCTACCATTGTACAGGAGTCAGATACTAATTGGTGTTTTCAAACAAAGAATATCTGAATAGCCTTTCTCATTCCCATGCCACTAACAAGAAAAAAAAAATCTTTGGCAATTTAATCATAACATTACTTACGCTATTGTAATGGAAAAAAAAATTGTAATTTACTAATTGTACTAGATTAGACCTACAGCTGTTAAGCGCTGAGGACATCCGGGCATTTCATGTTGTAGCTGACTAGAGACGACAGCAATTCCTCTATCTTAGTGATTGTGCTTTTGCGCAGTAGCTTAGCATTTTAATAAATGCGATGAGGAAACACTAGAGCAGATCTTTGTAAATACAGTCAAAATTTCCCCTGAAAGTATTAAATTAAGTTCTATGTATAATCATTGGGAATTTTACTGCAGAAGTGAGTTAGCTAGCTAGAAACAGGATGCCATATGTATGAAGTCGGTTGCTCGTTGTATAGGTAACAGTTAAAAGTTCCCTGAAACATTTATATGTCAAATCAAATTCGACATATAATCAGTGTTTTGTACATTGGGAATTTTATAAGCAGTAATTAGATAGCTAGCTAGAAACAGGATGCCATTTGTATAGAGTTGGTTGCTCGCTGTATAGACAGACAAAAGTTCCCTGAAACATTTAACTATCGAATTTAGTTTTATATATAATCAAAGTTTTGTACTTTAGGAATTTTACAGGCAGAAGTGAGTTAGCCGGCTAGAAATAGGCTGGCAATTGTATATGAGTTGGTTGCTAGCTGTTTAGTCAGCTAACTTTCAAAATGTAAATAGTAAGAGGCAAAAATTAAATGTTATAAAATCTACTTCACCCTCACATCTCCTGACAACTTATAATCTGACAAAGTGATAATATAAAGCACATCATGCCAAGCCGCTGCCATGAAAATGGCTTACTCGTTTTTGGAATTACTTGCTTTACAAAGAATCACCCAAATGCATCCTGAGCTGCTTTGAGATTGCTGGTTTTGGCAGAAATTAGTATTTCATCTAAACCGAAGGTTACATAAATTGAAACGTCTGTGGGACTGGAAGTCTATGATGTCAATATCCTGTCTGAAATGAAGGTTATTTTGCATAGGGAAATTTAACGGAATGCTTAAAAAAGGCAAAGTTTCCTGTTTCATTGGCGGCACAAATAACTTTTATTTTGGATGAACAGATTTGTCAGTGAGCTGCTATTTACTGATTCCTGCTACAGGGTATACAGTATGCATTTTAAGAATGAGGGGAATTCCACTTATGAGCATTGTTTATGATGTTTAAAATATTTACATATATATGGTTCTCAAAGTGGGGTCTGGAGACCTCCAGGAGTCTGTCAAACATAGGCTTTTTTTTTTTTCTCACAACCCACCATTATCATGGTTGTTACGCCTAAAAATAATGTCAACTAGAAACTAATTTATAAACAATTTTTAATTGATAAAATTTTGAATTAAAAAAAAGGCTCTATGAGTGAGAGGAAGTTCAGAAAAACTTAAAAAAAAAAAATTTCTTTAGCCCCCAAAAAATTACTGTACAAATAATTAAATAATGTCCCTAATTTTTGAATATTTATTTATTTATTTTTACAGTTAATGGCGTCCCTGATTGTAAAAGGTTTAACACCTGATCTACATGACCCATCAATCGTTAATAATTTAATAACAATTATATTTACCTCCCATTTCGAGTAAATGTCGATCAGTATTAAACAGTTACAAACTGATGCTGTGCTGTATTCCTGTATTCCTTTTCCACACTTGTGTCAGTCTGCTTGTCCACTGTTTTAGCCTGAGGCTTTATATCATAACGTAGGCATAAAAACGCTGTGCAGGTGAAATGTCTGTGATCTCCTTTTCACAGCTTTAGACTTTTTTTTTTAACCACAGCTCACACCCTTAGTGGAAGACCTGAGAGCTCGCAGCATCACAGAGGGGCAACACGCCTTTAGGAGAAAGCATTTAACACAGCCATTTGAGGAAAGTGACAGACTGCAGCACCACCAAGAGCGAGAGAGAGAGCAAGGAGATGTGTGGAGAGATGGACAGAAGAGAGGGAGATAAAAAAGATAGACATACCTGTAGAGGAGAATAAACCTCCATTCTAAGATGTCTGGCAGTGGAGAAACATACATATGACCAACAAGGGATGATTTCTAAGAAAAGCACATTAGTACAAAAATGATGCTAAAGCCAGGATGACTCTAAACACAATCTCTGTTAGAGGAAATGATCTGAACTCGACGAGGATTTTGACCAACAGGACTGTTTCATCTCACTGAGTAACATACTGGTTTATAAAAACTGAGGTACTATTCAGATATAGCATGAATAAAATGTCCTGTACATTCCTGTTATATGTGTATATCCATAATAGTTATAGGTTTATATGTAGAATTGAGTGCAAAAGTTTGCACACCCAAGGAAAAAGCATAAAGATACACATCCCTTTTATTGTAGTAAAACATCTTTTTTGTAGCGGGTTTCAAAAATCCTTCATTATCACATGTAGCTAAAATGGTCCAATGGTAGCTTATGATAATGTATCAATAGTAGAAATTATATGTGAATGTAATATAAATGTTCTGTAATAACTTGTACTGCATGTCCACCCTTTTCCTTTATAAACTGCCTTTCATATCTTCTGAATAGCTTTTCGATCCTCTACGTTGTAATATTCTTCCAGACAGGGTCATGAAAAACATCCCTCTTTTGGTCCTTTTTTGGTCCTTTTTTTTCCCCCAGTTGATTTTATTCATTGTCCTGCTGCAAGATGAACCCATTTTTACTTTTAACTTCTTGAAATTCTTTTTATTTGTAAATGAATTTTAACATAGAAAAAGAAATATATGAGATTCAAAGTTTGTCCTTTTGTAGGTCTATAAATGATATATTTTAATAGATAAAATGGACGTCTTTATTAATATACTACAGGGTGTCCAAAAAGTCAGGGAAAAAATGAGACTAGCATAGCAAGCCAGTGAGAGACTGTGATTGGACATATTTAAAAAAAGGAAAAAAAAAGTGAGTGTGTAAGGCATGGTTACTTGCCTTCTATCTGTCCTTGAGATCTTGTAGTAATTTCGTTAAAACCACATTTTGAAAATTCATGATCATAGACTTTGAGGAATAAAATACTACAGACAATAAATATCCTTCAAATTAATAGATACATATGTTAATACTGTTTCATTTTGCGGCCATTTTTGCAGCACTGGGTCACAAACCTGATGTCCAGCCAGTACCTAACCTAAACCTGTCACACACAAACACACACACACACACATACACACACACACAAATGCGCAAACACGCACAATTAAATAAATGTGTTTCTGTATACTCAGTCCTTCCATTACCCATAAAGAAACATGTCTCAGCTTGGCTACTTAATGAAAGGGGAGACAGACAGACGGAGAGTAAGAGAGAATGAGAGAATAAGTGAGCGAGCGAGAAAAGAGAGAGTGACAGTAAGACACAGAGAAGGAGGGGGTGTAAGATAGATAGATAAAGAGAAAGAGAGAGAGAGAGAGAGAGAGAGGGAGGGATAGAGAGCTCCATCTTGTTCTAATAGCTCATTATTGCTGATTAGGAGGGTCTTTTCTAGATGGCTGCTACCTTTTTTTGCTGCTAATGTTTTTGGCACCTCTTTACCGTCTCACCCACATTAATGGCACGGAGCCTAAAGCATTCTGGCACAACATTACAACACGGCAAACAGGCACAACAAATACGGCCTCTGGATGGACCTTAAGAAACAGCTCTGTACTTGTGTGTGTGTGTTGTACTAGCAGAAGATGATTATTAGCTCTGAAGTAGACAGAGATGCCTCTATTGTGGAAGTCCTGTGAAAATAAACCTCACGTTACACCCACAATGAGATTACTCAACATCAGTCAATCTGTAGTAGATCAAGAATCGGATTATTTAGATTAGTCAAGTCATAATTCCATAATCCGTAATTCCATAATGCTAGAATTTTAGTGCATGTGCTTAACACGTTTAGTCACAGATAAATGCAAATTTACAGAGAGACAGAAAGAGGAAGATGGAAAAATATAATTACACAACATGATGGAAGATGAAAGATAAAAATAATATCCAGCCATTGGCACACAGCAGCCCTGCAGAAATACAGAAACGTTATAAGCCGAGGTTCATTGCTAATATTCTAGTGCTACAGTATATGCTGTATCTGTTAATATTTATTGGAAATACTACAGGATATATATTCGAGCATCCCAGTAGTTACTCACAGTATTTTTTGTCTTGGTGTTACAAAAAAGAATTAAAAGGTTAAAAGTCAGAGAGGAAAAGAAGCAAAGAGACAAAGTAGATGAGAGAACGTGTGTGTGTGTGTGTGTGTGTGTGTGTGTTAGTAGCTGTACTAACACAATCACTACAGCTCCCAGCAGGAGTAATCCACTCTAATACTTCATCACATAATGCAGTTAGCATGAGGTTACTGTATTTCCCTCTCTCTATCGTTCCCTCTATCTATCCACCCAGCCATCATCCAACTGTTTATCTATCTATCTATCTATCTATGGCAATGACTTTACACATTGTATTGCACTGTATTAGACTGTAGTATTCTAGTATGCTGTATTACACCACAGTGCTGTTGTATTCTCCATTCTGATTGGTCAGAAAATGATGATTAATGTACTGTAACAGCAGCTCTGACAATAGTTCAAGCTGTAATTTTTTTACGGCTTTATAATACTATACTATACTTTTATACACAACTCCCTAGTGTGTAATTTCTTTTATGCTATAGTATACATTTATACACCACCTCCAAGTGTTTTATTATTTTATACTATACCATACTTTTATACCCCACTCTCAAGTGTTTTATTATTTTATACTATACCATACTTTTATACCCCACTCTCAAGTGTTTTATTCCTTTTATACTATACCATACTTTTATACCCCACTCTCAAGTGTTTTATTATTTTATACTATACTATACTTTTATACCCCACTCTCAAGTGTTTTATTATTTTATACTATACTATACTTTTATACCCCACTCTCAAGTGTTTTATTATTTTATACTATACTATACTTTTATACCCCACTCCCAAGTGTTTTATTATTTTATACTATACCATACTTTTATACCCCACTCTCAAGTGTTTTATTCCTTTTATACTATACTATACTTTTATACCCCACTCCCAAGTGTTTTATTATTTTATACTATACTATACTTTTATACCCTACTCCCAAGTGTTTTATTATTTTATACTATACTATACTTTTATACCCTACTCCCAAGTGTTTTATTATTTTATACTTTACTATACTTTTATACCCCACTCCCAAGTGTTTTATTATTTTATACTATACTATACTTTTATACCCCACTCTCAAGTGTTTTATTATTTTATACTATACTATACTTTTATACCCCACTCCCAAGTGTTTTATTATTTTATACTATACTATACTTTTATACCCCACTCCCAAGTGTTTTATTATTTTATACTTTACTATACTTTCATACACCACCCAAAGTGTTTTCTACTTTTTTTTATTATACTATACTTTCATACACCACCCACACATACAAAGAGACAGACAGAAAAACAAAGAGAGAGCGAGAGACAGACAGATAAATAGATAAAGAGACACAGAGACACACAGAAAGATAAAGAAGCAGAGTCATAGTCAGTCAGACAGATAGACAGACAAGATACAGAGACAGACAGGCAGACAGAGGAAGAGACAGACAGAAGACAGACAGACAGGCAAAGTGACAGACAAACAAAGAGACAGACAGGCAGACAAAAAGATGGAGACAGACAGAGACAGAGAGACAGACAGACAGAAACACAAAGAGACAAAGAGACAAACAGACAGACAGACAGACAGACAGACAAAGAGAGAGACAGACAAAGAGACAGATGAAATTTAGGCATTACAATAGTCAAAACACTATACATAAAAAACACAAAATACATACACCTAATTGCACCTACTGCACAAATTTTCTCACACACACAGAGCAAAGACATAGTGTACAAGCAAGACAAAGTGCAGAAACACAAAATATCGACTTCATGTTCAGTGTGTGTGGTACTTGAGGTACAGTATTAGACGAAAGAAAATTCACGTGTGCAAAACTAAGCAAAAATAAATAAATAAATAAAACTAACTATAAGTGAACGTGATTGCGTCCTGTTGTTTGTTCTGACAGTGTGAATGATGATCAAGCTGTACAGAACTGCAACAGAAGTGTTAAAGACAGGTAGCGGACATGAGAAACCAAACACACACACTTAGGAGCTTGTCCAATTACAGCTGGTGGTGTAAAGAAAGTAGAGGATGCTGAGCTGCATTTATAATCTTTGTTGATCTGGTGCAGACTTTCATCCATTTCATTCCAAATGTATATTTTTCTTCCCCTCTCCTCACAAGCGAGTCCTGCTGGAGATGAGGACATGGCTGCTGTCCTCAAATCAATTTTTAGAAAAGAATCCCCTCATTTGCGCTACGTTTCAGAAATGAAGAAACATAAAGACATGGTTAAAGACAGGAAAAACACTCAAGCCTGCATCCACCCTATTCCTGCACCTGAGCTGAATGGCCTATCAAAACAAGAGTGTTTCTCACACACCCAACAATGAATACCAAAATACCAGATTGCCATCTTGCAACGTTGAACGTAATGAAATGTTTGCCCTGGTTTTATCATCATGATACTGTGCGGCTCCATTTACTGCTCTCTGACAATCTCTGACAGATTGTTTGTGAGTAATAAAAGGATCTCTGGCCATTTTCAGACGGAAATTATTTTCTTTTTTGGAATAGTGGGCACGCCGTCTGTGTTCCCTCTTGCACTGACCTTCACACACACACACACACACACACACACACACACAAACACACACACATACAGACCTTATCGGCAGCCCTTCATTTTCTTGCTGCACACACTCATTGGAAAATCAATACAGACACATCATCTCGCCTCTACATGGCTCGACACCTTCTGCTACTCACAACAGAGGAGCAAATACCTGCAGGAGGAGTGTCAGTGCTCCCCAGATGTGGTACCATGACCCTCAGGCATGTGTGTGGCCTTTGAGATTTTGCTTGAGGAATGTCATTGCTGGATTGACCTTAAATGCATCTTTTATTATGAGGAGCATCTTGAGCACTAAGATGGATGAAGTCAAGGTCACAGCCTCACATACTATAATTCAGAATGGAGGGGAAAACAGCATGGGTGTATTAAAGAAAGCACATTTTGTGCACTTTTCAGTCAGGCCATAAGAATTACATCTACTCGTACAGCATTTAGCAGATGCCCTTATGTAGTGTTGTAGTCTCCATCAAAAACATCAGTACAAATATGGTGGGTTTTTTTTTGCCAACTGCCACCTCCACTTTCTTTGAAGAACAATAAGGACTTAACATATTGTCAACAATATATAAAGTTACATTTTGTATGGACTATTAAAGGGAGAAAAGAAGGGAAGGAAAGAAAAGTTGGAGAAAAGAAAAAAGTAATATATTAAAAAAGTTTGAGAAAGGAGAAAAAATATTGTGCACGTGCATGGCCACAGAACAAACCATAACACGATTTGATGGCAAAACGAGAATGAGTCGAAGAATACTATCAAGCAAGATCCCTGTTAGAGATGATTTAAAAAAAAAAAAATTAACACTCATAATTTCATTGTGAGCTTTGATTAGACAAGCAAAACACACATATCTCATTTAAAAATGTTGCACAATGGAAATAAGCAAAATGATACATTTAAGACAAGCCTGTACTCAAGAAATAAATAAACAAATGTAGAAGCTGGGTGAGTTCTATGATATTCATTTGAACTGAAGGAATCATTTCAGTTAACAGTGCCGTAACAATTCTACGCTTAAGCAATTCTACAGTGACCTGCTGGGCTTGGATCACGTGTAGTGTGCTAGAAATCCATATTAAAGCTGAGAGGCTTTTATCTGGGCCAAAAGAAATCTCTGCAGCTTATGTTCCAGCACCATCACATGGTCATACACTGACATGACATCTTGCTTTGAATTCAAATGTTTCAGTTCTAACTAAGCAAATGCCTGACTAGTAGTTTATCTACTGTGAATAACTAAGCTATTTATTTGAAATTAGTCAGAATAGTCAGGTGCCTATATTTTAGACCCCCCACCCCCACCCCAAAGCATGTCATAAATTAATTTAATTTAATCCCTTTAGACTTGATATTCTAGATATTTGTAAAATATAAAAATTTTATGTAATTTTTTAATTACAGGTAAATCCTTGACGAAAAGGGTGAGAAAGTTTGCATATAATAATAATAATAATAATAATAATAATAATAATAATAATAATAATAATATTGTCCACACTGTAAAAAGTTGCTGTAAATTTTATAGTAATTTACTAGCAACTTGGGTTGCAAGTACTGTGAATTTATAGTAAACAACTGTAAAATATAGTTACAGTAAAGTACTGTAATGTCATATATAGTATAAAATAACATATAACCCATATAAACCACTTGCTCACTTGTGGTTTTGCCCAACCCTGACAGCTTGATGGTGCTGGGCTTTGAATACACAACCTTCTGATCTGTGATGGAAAGCCTTAACCACTGACTGACCACAACTACACCACAACAACTCTGCAGTGAGCTTGCATTGATTCAGCTACTTCTACCACTGAATTAACTCCACTAAAAGATTGCTCTGAATCAATGCAAGCTAGTTGTGGTGGCTCAGAAAGCTAGTTGTGGTGGCTCAGGTAGCTAGTTGTGGTGGCTCAGGTAGCTAGTTGTGGTGGCTCAGATAGCTAGTTGTGGTGGCTCAGGTAGCTAGTTGTGGTGGCTCAGGTAGCTAGTTGTGGTGGCTCAGATAGCTAGTTGTGGTGGCTCAGGTAGCTAGTTGTGGTGGCTCAGATAGCTAGTTGTGGTGGCTCAGGTAGCTAGTTGTGGTGGCTCAGATAGCTAGTTGTGGTGGCTCAGGTAGCTAGTTGTGGTGGCTCAGGTAGGTTAAGGCTTCAATTCACAGATAAGAAAGTCGTGTGTTTAAATCCCAGCACCACCAAACTGCCTTGATTAGGTCCTTGAGCAACACCCTTCAGCTCAGGTGTTTCCTGCATCAACCAAATGAGCAAATGTACTGGCTTATGTGTTATTTTATACTATGTATGACATTGCGATACTTTACTGCAAATATTACAGTACTTTATTGTACTTTACAGTAAATTACTGTAAAATCTACAAGAAGAAATCTACACTCCTTTTTTTAGAGAGCAAATAATCTAGTATATATTTAGTAATTCAGTCAGTATAATATAGTAATTGTTCAATATTAAATATTTCCAATAAAAAGAAGAAAATAGTTTTTTTGGTGAAAGGAAATTCAGTTAAGTAGCCAATTTGCTCTCAGTTACACTTTCACAAACTAGCTGTTTTACACAACACCACTTTTAGTCTGCAGTAAATGTAAAGAATAACAATAGGGCTGTAAATGACACCAGGTAAACCTGTTTGTGAAATAATAAGTAAAAGGAAACACATAATAATACAGTGCATTTCAGATAATGACCCTGCTGTAATTATGTAATTACAGTATACATTTCATTTTTAAACCCAGCCAGATATTCCTGCTCACTTTAAGGGTCTGCCTTGTTGAATGAGGAGGCACGGATTACTGAGTGGGCGTGGCTACGCATCAGAGCATGTATCTTTCCAGCTAAGCAATAGATATTTATGGTGTACATGCATACATGTGAAAAATGTGGCAAAAGTCAGGCGCAGGTGAGTCAAACAAACAAAAAAAAAGATAAATGAAGTTGAACTTCTTGCTCTGCGGCTTGCAAGTCTAGTCCTTTTAGACACTTGACCTTGCTATGACCTTGACCCTCTTCGGATCAAGTTCCAAAATCTAATCAGTTTATCTGCAGGTTACAAAAATATTAACATATAAATCCTACAGACATTCAACTATTATTATACTAGGACATTAGAAAGTTTATATATTGTCAGCAATATGTACAGTTAATTTTTTTATGGACTAATAAAGGGAAAAAAGAGAAGGAAAGAAAAAAGAAAAAAGAAACATTGCACATCAACAAATCAAAAAACAATTTGATAGCAAAACAGGAATTAATCTAGCTCATAACTACATTGTAACCTTTAGTGAAATTTGACGAGAACAGCAAAATACACATATCTCATGACAAAAAGGTAGCAAAATGAACAATTGATGACAAGCCTGTATTCAATAAATTCAAATAAATATATTTAATAAAATAAATAAATATGATATTCATCCGAAATGAAGGAACTGTTTCAGTTTCTAAAACTTTTTTGCATCAAGCATGCCTTAACAATTCTACAATAAAATCTACATGAACTTATACTACACTGTACTATACAATATGATATGATACAATACTATATATATATAAAATATAAAATTTCAGAATATGAGTATACAGGGATGGAATAAATCAAGTAAAAAACAACCGCAGAATAATTTTTTCAAGGGACAGGGGAAAGAAAATGGGGTTTTGCGTCATGGAGTCCTACAGGTGTTGCCATTATATAATACCGCATTCATATACCTACAGATGAAGAAAACTAGCAGTTATTACTATGTGGCTTGGGGCGTGGCTTCACCGCATGCTGCAATGAGTCATATCAGCAATACATAAAGCAAGCAGTTCTTAAGGACCTCCGTGACATCGAGTCAAACTTATTCTCTTCTTATTCAGGCTTTCCTTGGTATACTATTTAGACTGCACTTTTCTCTTCAGCCAAGAGATATTCTACAACGGGGTTACAAATGAAGGTACTGTTCTTCTCCTTTCATTTAACCTTAGTAACTAAGGGTAATGTTGCAGTTCTGGATAAAATACTAATGGTACTGTAAATGGGTACTTTAGATAGAGAGTAATATACACATGCACATGTATGTGTTCATGCCTGTGTCCATGTACTTGTAGATTTAAAGTTCAGTTTCTGCAGTAAATGTCATATCCTGAAGGGATAGGTGAGTAAGGAGGAAACAGAAAACAAAAGCAGACGTGGTTCACACTGACTGAACTCTGATGTTTTTGGAAATTGTGAAAAAGGGTTATGAAACACTATATAAAGAACATTTTAGAAACGTAATCTGCTACTCCAAGAGCCTGAGGAGAGAGTGAAGGTTGCTATTTCCTCCATTTTTAAATTCCAGGTGTGGTTAAAAAAAATAAAGAAAAAAACAAGTAAAGACACTCACCTACGGGGTAAGACTGCACTAACGCCTTTTAACACTTCTATCAGTGTGAATATATTAAATATAATGCATTGAATATATTCGCAGCACTTTTAGAAAATATATGCAGTACGGCTATATACAGCTGGTTCTGCAAGATGCTCAGTAAAACTTACAGCTGGTTTCCTTATAAAACTGCACCAATCCTTTAGACTGGTCCCACCATCTCTCAGGGTACAAGGGAGGCATGCATCGAGACTCTTCTCTGTTCTGGCACCGAGGTGGTGGAATGAACTTCCCATAGATGTCCGAACGTCTGCCAAATGCCATAAATGTAAATGTAAATTGTACCTGAGACTACTATTTTCTTTTTTAAAGCAAAGGATCGTCACACCAAATATTGACTTTGTGCCATTCATTACTGTTTACTGCTCTTTATAGTATTTTTTATGTATGAAGGCGTCTTTGCTCTACAGCATTTCTTTGCATATATATATATATATACATACAGAAGCTCACCTTTAAATAGGGTGGGCATGGACAGAGGTGTCGGGGAAAATCTGATACCTTCTAACTGGCTGGTTAACTTTATTGACAGACTTAAATACCAGTGCACTGGCGTCAGGAAGGCTGTTGCTCTCTACCATTGGAAAATGTCTTTGCTTCGGAGTGTTTACATCGGAGTGTTTTTTTTTTATTAAAGAAATATGAGTTCAAGCACAACATTCTGAGCAGCCAGGTGGTATGCGGAAATGTTATGAGAAAGAAGAGAAACAATAAGTGAAACACTCCTCCACACTGAACTGGATAGTGCACATGTGTATACACGAGGAAGATTGTACAGTGGATATAAAAAGTCTACACGCAAACGGCAGGTTTTTGTGAAGTAAAAGAATGACACCGAGATAAATCATGTCAGATCTTTTTCCATCTCTAATGTGTACAAATAAAGTGAAAAACAATCAGAAACTTTTTTAGGGAAAAAAAGAAAAATAAAAACTTACAATAATCTAGTTGCATAAGTATGCACACCCCCAAGCTAATACTTGGTTGAAGCACCTTTTGATTTTATTACACCACTCAGTCTCTATGAGTAAGAGTCTATCAGCATGTCACATCTTGACTTATAATATTTTCCCACTCTTTCTTGTAAAAACATTCTAGATCCATCAAATTGTTAGGGCATCTCCTCAAAAACTTTCATCTTCTTTTGGTTAAGCCATTCCTTTGTTGATTTGGATGTATGCTTTGGGTCACTGTCGTGCTGAAAGGTGAAATTCCTTTTCATCTTCAGCTTACTAGCAGACACCTGAAAGTTTTGCACTAAGATTGACTGGTATATGTAGCTATTTGTGATTCCCTCCACCTTGATAAAAGCCCCAGTTCTGGCTGAAGAAAAGCAGCCTTAAAGCATGATGCTGCCACCACCATGCTTCACCGTGGGTATGGTGTTCTTTTGGTGATGTGCTTTTTTTGTGCACCAAACATACTTTTTGGAATTATGGAATTATTATAACTTTTGAAATCGGTCTCATCAGACCATAACACATTTTGCCACATGGTTTGGGGTGATTTAGTTGAGCTTGGATGCTTTTTGTAATAAAGGGCTTCCGTCTAGCCACCCTAGATTGTTATCACATGCAGAGAGCAAATAATACTTCTTAATACTTGTTTTCTATATATATATATATATATATATATATATATATATATATATATATATATATATATATATATATATATATATATATATATATATATATATATATATATATATATATATAATATCTTGTCAGATATTCCTGTAGCTCCTTTAATGTTGCCATAGATATCTTAGCAGCTTTACCTTTTGTAAAGATTGGAGGGACAGCCTGTTCTTGATGTCGCTATAGTGCTTTTTTGGCCTTCATGGTTTTCCAAGGTACATATAATGTTCTTTTATACCCCTCTCCTGATCAATACCTTTCAACAAGTGAGACACCGTACATTCATTGTAAGCTCTTTGCAGACCATGGCTTCAGCAGTTGGACGAAACCAAAAAGATGTGTTTATTTGGGGTTAATCAGAATAATTTTGTTGATGACAGCTGTATGATAATTACATTTGAACATGAGATTGAACATGATTAGTTCATTCTGAACACAGCCACATCCCCAATTATAAATGGGTGTGAATACTTTTGCAACAAGGTTATTGTAACTTTTTTATTTTTCCTATTTCCCCCTAAATTTTTTCTGATTGTTTTTCCTCTTAATTTGTATATGTTGTAAATATACATTGAGGGTAGAAAAAGTTCTGACATGGTTTATCTTGGTTTCATTTGTTTCATCACAAACTGCCATTTTAACAGGGGTGTGTAGACTTTTTATATCCACTGTAGAAAGGAAAAGATTGGTTTGACATTAAGAGTGGGAAATACTAATTGTAATTGTAATTGTACTTCTTTACTATACTTAAGTATTATTTTGGAGGTAGTTATATCTAATACTTGACTGTTAATGAAATTGAATACTTGTACTCTTAATTACATTTCCACAAATAAAAAAAATACTCAGTACTTTTTTATTTAGACCTTCAAAAATCACAAAGGTGACTTCTTTTCTCATCCGGCCGATGACTGTATGATAGATATCAACAAAATGGGCTCTTGTGCATTTTATTTACAATTCAGTTTAAAGGATCCAATCAAATTTATTATTTTTTGTAAAAATAGAAGTGTAACGATCAGATGATTTGGATTAATGCATCAATTTAATAAGGAAATGATTTAAATGAATCGAGGCAACAATCATGAATCAATTATCAATTAGAATTGATTATAAATCAATTTGTATTGATTATAATTAATTATAAATCAATTATTATTAAAAAGGGACAGACAACTGGTGTGTAAAAAAAAAAATCATATTTTAAAGTGAAGTGCAAAAAGGCTAGCAAGGTGATTTGGCCGTAACTCTGATACTTAAAATAATGATTCTTTACGTCATCACGTCTTTAACGCTAGGCCTACAGCAGATCCTGAACAAAGCTTCACATAACAACCAATCATTATATCGTAGCAGATTCACTGTTATTGAATCAGTGCCTTAAGAATTGAAATCATATTGTATAGTGGTTTACACCCCTACAATATTTGTACTATTAATATATGGATACTGGTACTGATAATATGAGTAATAAGTATTATTATTATTATCCATATAAACAATATTGATGTAGAGTAATTGCCCATATTAAATATTTACTAATATTTATTGAATTCTGGATCTGGTGCTTATAAAGGCTCAAGCTACTTAACAGTTGGTTTTCCTCATTTTCCCATTATTTTTGATAACCCAATTTTGTTATCTTACTTTGGAAAGGCCACTAGCCTGCATACATTAGCCTTTTACGGATCCTTTTCATGTAGTGGGGCCAATAAGTAAACTTTTTCACATTATTGTTTTTAACTTTTTTTAATCAATTTTATCAATTTTATTTTGCTGCGTTTCAGAAACTGGGAGTTAGTCTCTCATGAGTGAGTAGTCCATTGGCAGCATTCGGTTGGTAAGTTGGAGCAAATGGCCAATCCAGAAACTGTTGCATTTGCAAAATGACTACTACCTCATAGGCATATATTTAAAGTTAATCCAACTTTTGTAAGTGGCACTTAAAGCATAATTAAACAGTTTGATCCTTCTCATCCCTTTTCCATTGTAGCTTATGCTAAAGTGTGGTAGCGACTTTAAGCACTTTATCCTGGTCATGGCCATGGTGGATCTGGAGCCTATCCCAGGAACACTGGGCATGAAGCAGAAATACACCCTGGATGGGACGCCAATCCATCGCAGCTGTGCTAGCACCTGCATATTAAATTGCAATATTTCCAAGTTATTGAGTCATATGAAATTCGTTATGGAGTCAAATAATGTTACCAAGAAGCAAGGCCTCATCAGCTGAAGATGCCAGTGAATACCCAGGTCCTGTTACTTCCTGATGAAAAACCGAGCAATACAATATAATTAATGCTAATAGTTCCTTCCTGAACAAATTCTCACCAATCCAGAATACTCCTACAGTTATTATTTTTGCTTGCACCTGCCCGTAGCTGGTACTGTTTCCCAGAATATACAAATTAGTCATTTATTCACTATGACCCTGACCAGGATAAAGCAGTTACTGAAGATGAATTAATGAATGTGGTACACACGTGACACAGCACCATGTGAGCAAACTGCCTCATCCAATACACTCCCATATTAATAAATGTGGCCTTTCCTGCGCCTGCTGGCATGCAGGTAAAAACTGCTTGTTCCTGCAACTTCTTTGTTTGTTGGGTCCAATGGGATTACAGTCCCAGTGCACACCTCTATCCTGAGAAACACCTTGTGTAACTGACAGAGTCTGATTTGTGTTTGCCAATGGCAAAGAAATTACATCTATTAACAACCTGCAAGACCAGTAAGTATGTCAGAGATATTTTAGTAATAAAATTCAAGCAATAAGAATGAAGAAGCAGATACAGGGATCAACTACTTTAATCTTCCAGAAGAAAATATTTTTTGGAATGCTTAGGAAGTGATGTAGTCTGACATGACATGACATCATGCATCATATACTTAAACCCAGAGAAGGTAGACAAACGTCTGCAAAAACAATCATGTCAAGGTTTTTAAACACAATTAGGTTTCACAGGTCCTAACATAAAATGCCAAAGTTAATTCCACAGTATTCAAATTTCAGATTTTCAGTCTCTCACACACATCTTGTTACCTGTGTGTTACAGAAGGAACTGGCACCACACTGGAACCTCTCTGTCACAGTGCTACGAGGAAAGTTTCAGCATTCATATGATTACTGTATGTCCCTTATTCAGCACACGCACACACACACACACACACACACACACACACACAATTTTGATTAACTAACTACATAATCAGATGTTGGCATTCTATATAATAAATAGAATAAAGAAGTAACATTCTGTAATTTTTTTTTCTTACCGCAATAACACCAATAACAGAGTTTAGAAAATCTTCAGTCTTTTCCAAATTCATAACCAAACTTTTCAAAAAATGAATAAATACTATGATGAATAAATTCAGTATGAATAGTCGTGGTAAAAACCACCACTAAAAGGTAAGTAATATTTTATAATTTATTTCTTGCAGTCCCAACAGAACACCAGATCTTAAACAAACAAACAAACAAACAAACAAACAAACAAACAAACAAACATCAACATTAATCTCTACAATTACATATGAATTAAGTACAGTAATTAAAAATCTCTCCATACTAAATAGTAGCAATTTATTAACGCTTCTTAGTTTATGTCTTTGTTTTTAAAGATATTTCATAAAAACACCATTTAAAGCACATAAAATAATTTTATTGTTCATGTTACATGCAAGTATGAAGAAAGAGTGCTATGCACAACACGCCACAGCCTTAATTTTTCTGGACATGTATAATGCTGAATGATATGAATACACGATATACGTGGCAGCCATCTGTGCATATGGATAGTTAAAGTATAAACCTAGCCAAAGAGGGACATGTGCCACACTGCTACTTTATCAAAAAAAGTAATTTCTTGCAAATGGATTTCATTAACATTTATACAAATGCCATTTAATCCATGAGATAACTTACATTGTTAGCATTACTTCACTTCGCTTCACTACTCATGGTCTATAAATGCTGATGCTTATTAATAATAATATAATGAGTAAGTAATGTTAGTTGAGGAACCTCAGTGTAAAGAGCTACAGATACAACAATATGATGTAGTGTACTGTAGTGGACAAACTAAAAAAACACACATCTGACCTAAATAAACTGTCTACTTTAGTTTGCTCAAATGGTATGGCTGCTATGATGAAACATGTAAAATCAGTAAATATGTGAATAAAGCACTTAAATAAGCACAGTGTAATTGTTGGCGTCTGCTATTAGGTCTTATGTAGCATGAAAAACTAACTAGAAGTATACTTGCTAGATGTCTACAGACTAGACTGCTTGTAAAACAGGATGCTGTTTCTAAAATGCATGTACCAACATGTCTACAGTGTGCTCTGCAAAGGGTTTTTATTAAAAAAAAAAAAAAAAAAAAAGTCCACAAATATGATCTGCTTATAGTT
>CM040984.1:4836433-4851674 GCA_022985145.1 Pangasius djambal | reverse complement strand
ATCCCAACTGTGAAGCATGAGGGTGGCAGCACCATGTTGTGAGGGTGTTTTACTGGAAAAGGGACTGGTGCACTTCAGCTAATAGATGGCATCATGAGGAAGGAGGATTATCTAGAAAGAATGAAGCAACACCTCAAGACAGACGCCTCAGCCAGGCAACGCAACTGGACGCAACTGGATCTTCCAGCAGGGCAATGATCCTTAGCATACTTCCAAAGTTCAGGGCAAACAAAGCCCTGACCTGAATAGTAGAACACTTATGGACTGAACTGAAAAAGCGTGTCTGAGCAAGGATACCCACAAACCTGTCTGTGTCAAACCTGTGAGGAGGACTGAGCAAAAACTCATTCCTTCTCACAGGCAAAGTTTTGTTAGAAGCCTGTTGAAGCCTACCCCAAGTAAATAAAAGCCTTAACTGACTTAATAAAGGAAGTGTATGGTAACAGGAAATGTGTTATGAAAAACTGAGGCCTAGCTATATGTAAACTTTAGGCCTTAACTGTAACACTGAGGCTCAGAACATTGCATGATTGACCTGTAAAGTAAAGATTAAACTGCATTTTACCCACACTCTCTTACTCAGCATCATATATTCCTACAGTTTCACAGCCTGACCTCTATGTGACCCTGCACCTGCCCACAGCCTCGGCTTGTATTCTGAGAACCAGGACAATCAATAACTCCAAGACACCCGAGTGGAACGAAACCTTCCACTTCCGTGCCTACAGCCAGGCAAAGGTGAGTCAAGGAAGGTGAGGGTTCAAGTCTACTCCTGGTAATTTTCCATCCTGTTGAGCTTAGTTCCAAGCCTGACTTAATAAACGTAATACCAATATTCAGGTACTCTTGGCTTCTCTTCTACCACAGTGCTGTTGAATTCTCAAATCTGGTTGAACAGAAAGTGTTGATTAATTTTCTATAACAACAGTTCTGACAATAGTTCTGGCTGCAAGGTTTATATTAATGCTTGCTCTAATACACTAAGATAGACAGGGACCTGTGTAGTGGACATGCCACTAATACAAATTCCAAATGCTGGCTATTCACTGGCACTTTGAAATGTATTGTGAAGGAAAATAATCAACTTCTAGGTGGTAATACCACTCTATCATTAAGTATTGTCCCATAACAGCACACACTGACACATTTCTTTCCTGCCATATTCTTCATGTACACACCTCAATCCCAAGCCCATGGCTTTCCATACCCAGCCCAGAGTGTAGTGACTTTCATGTAAAACACTCAATTCTCATAAAAGGCTTATAAAGGTTATTCATGAGGTGTAACATTTTAGAGCAGGCAACACCACGTAACATTATGATTCTTGTATCGATGACGTACACAAACCTGTTCTGTTAGTGTTACTTCCTTGGATTCTTTGTGTTGAACCCAGGGCCTAATTAAGTACATACAGTACTACATGTCAAACAATACAGTGTATATATAGTATAAACAAATTTACAACGCTTAGCTGTAACTAAGAGGCCTTTTGTTCTCTCTGCTAGAATATCCTGGAGCTAAATTTGTATGACACAGACATAGCTGAGGATGACAAATGCACCGCCATTTTGTTCGACATCAGCACCCTCAAACTGGGTCTGAAGGAGACCAAGGTCTTCATCACGGATGACACGGTAAGCTCCGGACATTCACAAGTTCAGAAACGAGTTAAAGTTCAAGCAGGTAATATAATTGCCCTGAGATGAAAAAAAAGTAAAATTAACACTGACCCCAATGTGCACTGACCCCGTGTGCGTTTATCATGGCATGCATCAGATACATCCCCGAGGCACGAGGGCATCACTAAAAAATTATTTTGGTGAAATCTGAAAGTTGATCCTAGAAGATCCCTCAAGTTATCCTACAATAAAAAGTGACAGTTTTACAGAAACCTTGATAGTAGTCAGCAAAGAAACCTGCTCAATTCTTGCAGAAAGCACCAGAAATGCATAATGTAGCCCAAGTGAGAAAATGTAAACGGTGCATGTAAATTACATCTATAGTATCCAGCTTTTTAAATTTAAATTTTAATTTTAAGTTCATTTGTGTGCAGCTATGGTATTTCACATGGATTTTTTACATGAAGAAGTGTCTTGGAGCTTCCTCACTTCAGTTAGCAGTTCCAAGAAACCTTTACACCATGACAGCCAAGAAACTAAACAGATCCAAGATATGATTCTTAAGAAATAAGCACAGACAAGTTCAGAACTGGCCACCTTCCAAAAAAAGAGCGATGAGAAAGAGGCAACCAAGAGGCCTACAGGTTTACAGTCTGTCATGACAAAAGATGGGAGAAAAAGTTTCTTTAACCTGGCTTGTTCATTAGGATGGCAAAATAAGCCTTTGTTGAAATAAGCTCATATCTTGACTGGATTTGACCCACCAATTTTGATGAGAACAAATTTGATCTTTTGGTCTACAGTGTCTGCATGCTTGCAGCAGGGACATGGAAATCTATGGACCATTTAAAAAAAAAATGAATTAAAAAAAAAAATTAATAATTAAAAACATTTTAGTGTCAAGATGGGCAACGATAAAAAATACAGACAGCTGCAAATTGTGTTATTTATATTTAAATACACTTTTCTGTTTAACCATTAATTTCTGTAAAATCCCATTTTAAAAATTGACCCCTTTGACATGATATATTATTTTGACTAAATAATAATAATTATTTTGACTAAATGTAAATCATTGCAGTGTGTATGTACTGCATATAGATATACAGTACACACATCTGCAGTGATGTATTACATTAAAAGTACAGAACCAGAACCACGTCACGAAAATAACGCCCTGCTGTAATGCACTGTAACACACTCCCTCTCATGGCTTATTGCTTTAATATATACAGTACGTAAATGACTTTAACATACTTGAAGATTTGTTTGCACACTAATCAGAAGTATTCCATATAGTGAATATGAAAGCTTTTGTGCTGGTACAAGTTGCAACGTTTGTGAGTGTAGATTAAATCTAGTACATTGGTTTGTGCTCCAGATGTCATGGTATGGTGTGCTGTACAGAATGTTTGTTTTTCCGAACCTGAGATCAAATATGGATGTGAAGCTAATGAATGATTGCTGGTTCTATTTCCAGAAGAAGGACAAGCTGTGGATGGAATTTGAGATGACAGAGAGGTAACAGACGCTTGCTTGAGAATGACATGTGACTTACACTACAGACCAATAAATATGGAGGCTAACAGTGATTTTGGTGACATCTCGAATAATATTTACAATTAAGTCCATTAGCCAACAATCTACAAAACACAATTTGTTCAATAATCAATAATAATTTACTCTACATGGCTTGCAGCAATGTACTCTTACTCTCATGTATTATAAAGAAAAAGTCTATAATAACAGTTCAGTGCACTGTATAGTTTTTACAAATACATTTGATTCAGCTAACATTAACATGTCACTGAAATCCCTGATGGTGCAACAGAAAGGTTTTTGCATATCATCCAGAAATCACAAGTTGGATTACTGGTGATGCTACAGCCATCCGTGGCTGAGAGTCAAAAAGAGCAACATTGGCCATGCTCTTTTTCAGTGGGAGGGATGATATACTCTCTCTTCCCTGCCAATCACAGAGGCACTAGCCAATCATGGGCTTCTGAGAGCTCATGTGTGTGGAAGAGGGAAGATAGCACTCTCCTCCGGGTGTGTTACGCTGACACAGCATGAGCAGCGGTTCAGAAAACAGTTCGGCCGCCTTCTTTTATGTGTCTCAGAGGAAGCATATATCTAGAAAAAAAATCATTTTGGAGAGCTTCTTACTTTAATTTTATAGTTCACTCTTTCAGGTGGACGGTTAAAACATTTTTTTGATGACTCATACTATACTGGTCTTCATCCAATTAAATAAGAATTTTTTTTAAAAAACATGAAAAAAACATCTTGTTTGATGTTAATACGACATAAAAGATCATTTGCATGTTATGTCTGTTAATCCGCAAATATTATATCTATATCTATATTTACAACGTCAATGTTGCTTTCACATTTTTGGCCTGCAGTCTATGAAGACCACAATCGTAATAATTTATTAATAACTTTAATGACTTTATTTTAATTTTCAATATTTTATTTATTAATAACTTAATAACTTTCTCACATCATGCAGTGAATCTTGCTCTCATCATGGTAAAATGGGATTTGTTCCCAACTTAACAAGAAAGAAAAATATACAGTAAATAAATACTGACTACAGTATTTATTTAGAAATTGCAAATCCAATATTTGATCTATTCTTATAAAAGATGTTGTCAATAACTTATATTTTATATATCTGATATCTGATATTTAAATATTCATAGAATTTCTAGAATATTAAGATACTTTTGTTTTCTTATGTGATTGTGTGATATGCAACAGTGCCTTTTTATACTGTGTGTAATCTGGGGGAAAAAAAGATAGATTAATCTACTTATGCTTTTAGGGCTAGAATGAAGTTTAGACATTAAGATGAAGTTTGCTGATCTTTATGTCCCCGTGTTTGTGTTACAGGTCTGAAGTGCCTGGTCAGTACCTCTCTAATGGAGTCTTACTGGTAAGAACTGTTATATTTTAAACCAATGAACAAATGAAAGCAATAATGTGATGATTATCACTCATTCTTATGCAGTCTAGTACATTCTTTCACAATGGCATTCAAGTTGATCAATCCAACAGACCAAGAAAGCAATAAAATATGACAGGGCATGCTGTTATAGGAAAATAATCAACGACAGGGTGGTGTGATGTGGCCTAACGAAATGCGGAAGTTGATTATTTCCTACATTTGTTATTTAAAGAACACATCATACTTTTTATCCATTTGTAGTTACATTTAATGATGTGTAAACAACACAACACAACACAACAACACTCGTTAACAAGTGTTATTGCTTAGAGTATAGCAGCTATAAACAGTCGTTCCCTAACCAGCCTCTGTTTTTTATTCTCGCCTGGTGTTTGACAGAATGCAGCTTGTCACGTTAGAGAAAAACCACAAAGCAGCTTGACAGTCGGAAATTACAGTCGGAAATTAATTACAAAGCATTGACACTGGACACTCCTTCCAAAATTGCTAAATAGCTGTCTCCTTACAGAAAACGTCACCATATCAACAATTACATGCACATTTAAAAAAAAAGCTATTTATATGGAGCATCCACCATACAAGTACCTCTGCAAGCTGTTACTATAGAAATGATCGTGTTTTAGAACGAGCACATTAATATTAACCTCGATGCCGGAACAGCTTCCGGATTTGCTGTTATAGAAATTGAATCATCATCTGTTGACCAATCAGAATCAAGAATACAACAGCACTGTGGAATAATTTCATATAATTCATAGGCACTAGCAAAGCATTGCAGCATTGTGTTCGTCAATCAGCAGGCTGTGTAATGCCAAATGTATCATTTATTAAAGTACCTGGTTGCATTCAGTACACTCTTAAACAAAAAAGGTTCTTCTTACGTTCCTCTAAGGTTCTTTGGATTGTTACAAGCTCTAGCTTATTAAGGCTTATTATTCTAGCTTTTTATACTAGCTTATTTTCTTGAAATGGAAACACTCTGTTGTAGGGTTTTGGATAAAATCTTTAATGGTTCTAATGGAGACACAAATTGTAGAATCCTATAGGGTGCTACATAGAACCTTTTTGTTCTAAGAGTGTATACACTGTATTCTCATGAATAAGAAAATTACTACAGAACATATAGTATACAGCACAGTATAGTACGTATACTAAAATATATCTTTAATATGTTTAAATATAGACATTTACTTATTTTTTTTATTTTAGAAATGATATAATATGGGCAGCTTTTATTCATCTCACACATTTTGCTGTGATTTTAGGCCGCCCCGTTGTCTACTCTGGAGGTGAAGTTGGACAAACTGCCCACAGAAGGTAAGAAAATAAAATGTCTCCGATGGAACCTGTAAATCACTTCACAGTTTAAAAATTCAGTGCAGTGTCGATATTGCATGGCCTTTTCCTGTGCATTGTGTGTGTGTGTTTTAGTTCGACATGACATGCTGTTAAAGTTACTAGGCGCGTATAAGGAAGATCAAGTGATCTCAATGAGCAAGAACAGCAGCCTCATGCAGACTCTTCGCTACTACATCAACAAAAACCTGGAGACCAAGATGGAACTCCGGACGGTACAATTTATGTTACGTCAACGTGTCCTTAGAATTGTTATAAAACATATATGCCCTGATGAGTTTCTAATGAAGCACAGAGCAAGAGCCAGTGCTAAATGCTACAGTATGATTTTTGTCTTTGGGTAATGGATGGATCTGGCTTACTATCTGTTTTGTTTTTTGTTGTTTACCTGCCTAATCTGTTTTGGATAATAAGAAGGATAATGAAAGCCCAACAGAAGCTCCTGTAACCCCATTTGGACCCATACATGAATTTACACTCACTCTTCCTGTGGCAGAGGTGAGAAAACTGATGATTTTTAATTTTCATAAATGCTAACATTTACATTAGACATAGCAAACCCTGCACTTTAAGCTCAAAACCTTCTAAACTAAAAACACTCTTTTACCCTTTTACACACAGTGCCAATCGAAAACCACACCGTTCCTAATCATCTAATGCTCTATATGATCAAAATGTGCACAACAAATTAAGTGAAGAATTTCTGTTTCGTGATTTATTGCATCTGAATTTAATCTGAATTTATAAATTCAATTAATAATGCTTTAAAAAAAACTGTAGACAACCATGCTTTAAACTGATAGATGAATAGATTCAGGTCTATTCAACTTAGAACTAAACAAAATTTTTTTTTACATTTTCTTGCACCCACTCTTTCTTTCATCTTATAACAACAATGTGATAAAAAAAAAACTGACAAGCAAGAGATTTCATTCTCAGTCTTTCTCAGAAATACCTTTCTCAGAAACAAGAACAATTAGAGGAATTGAGCTTTTAGTTTCTTGGTGGTTTTTTTACTGTTTTGAAATGGTCAATTAATATAGAGATAATTTTTGATATTTTGATGATATTTCTGACTAGGTTATCATAGCGTGAACATTTCAGTTGTCTCACACAACTTGTTAATAAATGCAGGTCTGTTGTAGCATTGTATTTCTTCTACCACATGCCCCTGTGAATTTTTATATGTTGTTATGTGATCCTTTATTATTGCTATTATGGCATTATGCGTTCTAATAACTTTATATTTGATGCAGGACTGTGTTTATGTGAAAATGTTTGTTTTGCTCCACAGGAAATCATAAATTTACATTTGAACACAGTGGACAGGTACTGCTAAAAATGATTATTAATATCATACATACATCTGAAAGGCTTTTCAGTCAGACATCATGTTGACATGTTTTGGGAGCTGGAGTTATTTTTTTATTTCATTAAGATATTTCAGTACATATCCGACGGGCGTCATCAGGTTAACAGAATGATGGAAAAGATATAAAGAAATAATGATTAACTAAATAACAGGGCTTGTCCCAACATTTAATAGAACTAATGAAGGCCCTGGGATGAATGACAATCGTTAGGATTGAAGTTTGTGTAAAACTCATTAAGTATTTATTTCAATTACACATTTACAATTTTTTTCTTTAATGTCTAATAATTTCATGACTGTGATTATAACCAAGTGTGTGTGCGTGTGTCACTGCTGGGCCCTTGAGCAAGGCCCTTAACCCTCAACTGCTCAGTTGTATAAAAATGACATAAAAATGTAAGTCGCTCTATATGAGGACATCTGCCAAAATGCCACAAATATAAATGTAGATGTGTGTGTGTATGTTTGTGTGTGTAGCTCTGAGGAGGACATGACGGTGCGTCTGGATTTTGACATACCGGCAGAGGAGAAGGTGTTTCTGGTGAAGAGGAGAAAGGCGGTGTCTCGTGCGCTGCAGACGTTTTTAAACCTCGAAACTCCACCTGATCCCACCCAGGTATGAAACTAATGTCTAACAGCACACATACACAGATAATAACACACACACACACACACACTACATCAAATAATTACAGAAACCTTTCATTACAACCATAACAAACACACCTGTCTGAGTTATTCATTTACCGAGTTATTAATTCATCCGACACTCCTGGCTTTATTATTAAGTTACTATAAGTGACCTGGTTAGGCAGCTTATAGCTTTAGGGGTGGGACAAAAGTCTTATAACAGGGAACCCTTAACGTTTCTGTGTAGTATACTACTTCAGAGTGTTTTCTTTTAAGGAAATCCTTCCAAACTGGAGCATGATTCCTGGCTGAGTGGTCCTTTATTAGTGCTTGTTGACCACCATTTCTGACCACTAGGTGTCACTCTAAAAAATTATTAAAAAAAATAAATAACCCTATGGGGCAGTGAGATCTGTACTGTACTGCTAGAAGTTAAAAAGAGACATCATGTGTTTACTATATAAAGGTGCGTGATGTTGTGTGTTTAGGTGCCAACGGTGGCTCTGGTGTGTTCAGGAGGCAGCTCCAGGGCCATGACGGGCATGCATGGCTCTCTGAAAGGACTGCAGAGCCTTGGCCTGCTTGATGCCATCAGCTACATCACCTCTGTTTCTGGCTCCACCTGGTGGGTGTAAAAGAGCACCACAGGCACAATGTCTTGCTATGTTGTGTTATGTTCTGTTTATTCGTTTTGCAGTTCTTTGCGAATTCTCACAAAAGATTCTTGCTAAAATGTATGTGTGAATCACACAAGAGTTTTTGTGCTGACTGAGAGCCTTTTCTATAGCTATGCTGCCAACTATACGTTTCCTAAAAATTGCAATGGCACTGTTCAGTGCGCGCTAAGATCTGGGCTTTAAGATCTATAGGGTACCTCACATCACAAATTTATAACAAATATTTTTGGGAAAATCGCACATGTAAGTTCAGGTAAACGTGTGACATTACACAGCCAATATATGATCACATGAAAAGAAGACTTAATCATGTGAGAAAATCAATCATGTCTAAAAAAAAAAACCACATGTATAAATTTCACTTGCTAAAAAATTTAAACAAGGCAAGCAATATGAAGACTGAGACTGACTGCTGGACACAACGGTGTGTATATAGGTGTGTATGTAGGTGTGTATATAGTCGGGATCTTGTGCATTGGCATTGATGGAGTTTGTGTTGCGCATCTCTCTCTCTCTATATGTCATGTATTAAAGGATTTTTTTTTACTTTCTATGTAAGGGCCACTGCTAGTCTCTACTCTGACCCATTTTGGTCAAAGGAAGGCCTGGATAAAGCGATAGCATCTGTGCAGAAGGAGCTGTCTAAGAGTGCGACCAGTCTCTTCTCTCCTACACAGCTGCTTTATTATCAATCTGAGCTGAGGAACAGAGAGAAAGAAGGTCACTCTGTCTCCTTCATCGATACCTGGGGGCTCATCATAGAACACCTCATCTTTGGAAAGGTCTGCTTCTCTGCTGGCACAGAAATCCACTTACACTGCCAGTCAAAACCTTTTTACTGTTACATCAGGGCATACTGTTTATACCACAGTACTATTGAATAGCTCCAGCTCTAAGCCAAATCACAGGTTTATATTAATGAGCTTGGGCTAATATATCATTATTTCTAGAGTAATAGCTAATCTACAGGAACATATAGACGTATGGGTGCTACACATAAAGGGGTTACAGAAGCATGCGTAATTGTTAATATGAAATATTATTTTCGGTTCAGAAACACACAGGTACACTGTCTGACCAGAGGAAGGCAGTCTCTGAGGGTCAGAACCCGCTCCCAATCTACACAGCAGTGAACATGAAGAAGGATGCCAGTGGCTGCTTAGTGCCTGGTAAAGACTACACATTAAACCCGTGACTTATCGTTCAACCTGCTATGATCTGAACTCTAGTGTCATTTGTTACAGCCTTTCTTTCTATTCATTTTTTTCCGATTTCAGAGTGGTGTGAGTTTACCCCATTTGAGGTGGGATTCTCCAAATATGGAGCATTTGTCCCTGCAGAAAATTTTGGGAGTGAGTACTACCTGGGTCATGTGGTTAAGAAGCTACCGGAAACCCGCATCCCTTTCCTCCTGGGTCAGTGCTGCGTTTGTGTCAGAGAGAGTCTCTGCTTCACAGTATCCATTAGCCACATTATGTTATACTGTCTAACTAATACTAATCAAACTAACTGTGTGTAGGTATTTGGAGCAGTGTTTTCTCTGCTAACCTGATGCAGCTCTGGAGTGCTTTTACTGGAGTGATACCTTCCTGGGCTTTCCGGCTGGGAGATAAGGTCGACAAGATCGGTAAGAACACCTTAGTATCAGAGATGTTCATCTTTACCATTATCTTTAACATGGATGTACACACATTCAACAGACAAACAGCATTTTTTGCACAGCATTTGTGTAAAACAGAGATATGGTTCAATTATGCAAGAACTTGAACATAAGCACACATTTAACTCTCAGTGCACAAATGAAAAAAATAATAGGATGCGCTGGATCAAGTGCTATTTTATAATTTTTATAAAGAGAGTGAAAACCATATTGTTATATAAAACCAAATTTGCAGTGATTAATGTGATTATTACAACTAGGTCTATTCATGCAGTAATACATTAGACATTACATTAGATTTAGGTTTATTGCAACACTTGTCTCATGCTTTTATGCTCCATCATATTATGTCTGAAAACAAAGAATAAAACACTGTTTAGTCCACATTTTCTATCGCCGATTTTGTTTGGGCTTAAAGGCTTAAAGTGGTGTTTAAAGGTGCTCTTGAAAACCCCCATCTTGGACTCTTCTACTCAAGAAAAATCTTGCAATCTTGAGAACTCCGCACAGTTTTTTTTTTTTTTGGCATAATCTGAATGGGGTGCTCAAGATATCAGTTAGCATGTGCCTACATAAATATTGGCATAACTTTTTGACTTAGGTCACAGATTTTGTATATGGCCCTGCAAGTCATCTGTCTGCTAGATGACTAAACATTGATGTTTTCTCTGGCCTGTAGAGACAGATAATAAGTCCCTGACCTTGGATACTTTGCGAGTCAGTCCAGAGGCTTCAGTGCTGAGCAGCATCCTGAATGATTGCCCCATCATCAGCAGTGTGTTTAACTTCCTGAGAGGATTCTCCCTGCACAACTTGTATGGCGAAAGCCCAGGATTCAACACCTGTAATGGTCAGAACTCATTTTCCTATTTAACGTGACTTATTTACAACTTCATGCCTACATTGTGTACAAGTGTGATTTCCTGCATCCCATCCAGGGTGTACTAAAGATATTTGGACATTTTTTTTCTTGGATCGAATCCTGGCTTATAAGATTTGTCCTGCTTTAGAGACACACCCTGATGCGTTTCCAAACAAGTTGACCCCAGCGGACGCCACTCTAAGCTTGGTGGATTCTGGATTTGCCATTAACACAGCTTTCTCTCCTGTGCTACGGCCCCACAGACGTGCCGATGTCATTATGTGCCTCGACTATAGCTGGGTTGAAGATCATTTAAAGGTGAGAAAGATAAGGGGAAAAAGAGAACGGTATATTATTTGGGGTATTATATTTTACCTTCTACTTGTTTATTTGAATCCAGAGAAATTAGAAGTTAATTAAAAGTAAGGTGTAAGTGTATTTATCATATTCTATCAGTTGCTATGGATGTAATCATACATCAGTGTTTTTTTATAATGGGGAAGAAAAGCAAGGTGTGATAAATGTAGCAGAGTATGCTTAGATAGTCTCAGTTGTGTCTTAACATTAACCATTTTAAATGTTATACTCAGGTAATGCTAGATGTTTTGAAACACAAATTCCTAGCAAGTTCAAAATGTGTGTGTTTAACAGACCCTGAAGGACACTCAGCAATACTGCAGTGACCACAAGTTGCCATTCCCAAAGACAGACTTCAACAAGTACAAATCTGAGCCAAACAGGGAAGTGTATGTGTTTGAAGATGAGACGAATCCTGATGCTCCTATCGTGATCCACATTCCACTGGTCAACATCTCCTTCAAAGAGTATAAAGCACCAGGTAAAAGCGCTTTGTTCACTTGCTTCCTTGGTTTAGAGCGTTTATTCCATGAAAAGGGAAATGATTTCCTTTGGGATCATTGCCTTTGTTATACATTTTGACTGCCACAAACACGCTCTGGTTTGTATGTTGAATATAGGTAATAATTTGTAAACTATCTGTGGCCAGGATCCATAGGTGGTGTACTCTCTTTCCCCTGTCAATCACAGCAACACTAGCCAATTGTGAGTGTCTGTGCGCTCATGTATGCGGAAGAGGGCAGATAGTGCTTTCCTCCATGTGTGTTATGCTGCCCTGTAAATCAGCATGAGCAATTTGAATAGATGCATTTTGCTGGCTTCACATGTCTCAGAAGAAGCATGTGTTGACCTTCACCTCCTTGGTTGGTACTGTGTAACTGGTTACAACAATCCACAACAAAGAATCTGATAGAGCCAAGATGGATCATGTTGAAATAAACTAGACAGTTTTTTTATATATATATATACATTCATCAGCTCTGCTCCATTTTTTTCCCCCTGATGTTTTGTTTTGATGTACGGAAATACTTTGCTGGGTCCTCATCCAGACTTCGACTGGCCAGATAACCCCTGAAATAGACAATAAGATAAGCGTAGCTACTTCCTTTTTTTGTGTTTATGAAACATTTAAAGATTATAGGTCAAACTCATTACAGATTTGGTACAAATGTTGAGAATGAAAAGAAAACTGTGACTACTGAACCTCTGCATTTGCTTTCTGTGTGTGTGTGTGTGTGTATGTGTGTGTGTGTGTGTGTGTGTGTGTGTGTGTGCTCACGCACTCACACTGCAGGAGTAAAGAGAAGCGGAAAGAAGGAGCTACAGGAAGGAGCTATTGATGTGAGCTCCAGATCCTCTCCATACAATACCAAGAATATCACATTTAAATCTGAAGACTTCCAAAGACTGGTGGACCTCACCTTCTACAACATTGTGAACAACCAAGAAATCATCAGAAATGCACTGAAGAAAGCTCTGAACAAAAAAGGGCTTGTTAACATGCCCTCAGGTGGAGGTGAAAGTACATATTACTGCATCCTCACTTAACCAGCACTATAAGAAACAAAGGAACTCAGTTTACAGTTGTTGTGTGTTGTGTGTTTTATTTAAATCAGTTTACAAGAAAAATATGTTTTAGAAACAGAGTGATAAAGCCATTTTAATCATCTCTACAGCTGAAGTATGTATATATGATGAAACATATTTATACTGCCTTGTGGCCTAGCGTGAGATACACAGCATATGAGAGATATGTATATGAGATATAAATTATTTAAGATTTGGAGATGGGTAAGTCTTGTCTGTAATTTGATTCTCGAATAAATTTCTTCTTAATTCAGCTATATATTGTCGTGACATTGTTCTATTACTGTAGTCAATGGCTTTCAGTCAGAGTGTAGAGAGAACATTAGAGCTTCACACTGCTACAGGGTTTATCTTCTTATTTAAAAATACTGTATCACAGAAATATTGTCAAAAGTCTTTTTTTTTATTTCTTGGTGTTTCTTTATCACAACCTGCCCTTACATGTCATTATCAACACTTTATGAGAAGCCGTGCGTCCAGAGGTGGGACTAACGAAGAGTGCACTGTCCAATAAATGTTTTTTTTTTCCTGCCTGTTGTTCAATGAGCATTAATCTTTCGTCCCATTAAAACAGAGGAGTAAACAAACATCTAAGACACTAATAGATGCTTCTCTGAATGTCTATTAGCGCAAGAGAGATTTTCATGCAGGCTGTGCTGTTTAAGTTAAATGAATGAACAGCGTGATACTGCAGTGAGATATGTGATCATTTGATTTGCTAAAATATTGAATTCCACCAAGATTGATGAATCTAGCCACTTTGGTAAACATTTCATAGCCACATTTTAATGAAATGTTAGGGGAAGCAGGGCTTCCTGTGTAGTTTTAAAGCAATTGCCTGTGCTCTGCACTTTCTCTAGGAAGAGACAAGCATTGTATATGTAATTCTGAAGTGTGTACAATATGCCTTATGTACAGATTAAAAAGACATGGTCATGTCAGTATATTAACATTATGCATAGTTTTATACTGTATTTATTATATTTATTATTTCCATCCAGATTGTAGCTGCTCTGAAGAAGCTCTGCTCTGCTGACTGTCACTCTATAATATGTGTATATGCATGCTGCAAAGCCAGATTGCAAACCCAGGAACATGGTTTTTATTTTTCAATAAATCTTTGCAGCATCGTCCCTGAGACTGACACACAAATGAGTCGGAATCACATGCTTAAACTTGTTATGACAGCTTGGCGTTGCATATCAAAATGACAACTGAGGAAAAGATAAAGTGTTCATATAATTTTCATAGTATTATGAGTAACAGAAATGATCTCATGGTTTGCATGCAGCTGCAAATGAAAATGTCAGTCCTTTAGATTTTTCATGCATTTAATAAACTCATGAGGTTTATCATCAGAGAATAACAGAAGGACAGGGACTTTGAATATAGAGTGGGTTTTGTGTTCCAGTGGCGCCAAAAGTTAGGTCAAGGTCATAGCTCCTTTGTGAATGTACAGTTAGGTCCAGAGGTATTTGGACTATGACAGAGTTCTTGTGGTTTTGCCTTGCCAAAACAATGGATTTGAAATAAAACAATCAAGATGTGATCGAAGTGTAGACTTTCGGCTTTACTTTAAGAGGTTCCACAAAAATATGGCATTTACCATTTAGGAATTACAGCCATATTAAACAAATTACCTCCATTTTCAGGGGCTCAAAGGTATTTGGACAAAGTGACATAATTGTAGATATAACCATAATTTTAATACATGGATGAAAATCCTTTGCAGTCAATGACTGCCTGAAGTCTGGAGCCCATGTTCTTAAACCACAAATTCTGAGTTTCCTCCCTGGAGATGCTTTACCAGGCCTTCACTGCAGCCACCTTCAGTGGCTGCTTGTTTGTGGGTCTTTCTGCCTTCAGTCTTGTCTTCAGTAAGTGAAAAGCAGCTCTATTGGGTTGAGATCAGGCGACTGACTTGGCCATTGAAGAATATTCCATTTCTTCACCTTCAAAAAGTCTTGAGTTGCTTTCGCAGTATGTTTAGGGTCATTATCCACCTGCACTGTGAAGCGGCGTCCTATCAGTTTTGTAGCATTTGGCTGAATGTGAGCAGAGAGTATAGCCCTATACACCTCAGAATTCATCTTGCTACTTCTGTCAGCAGTCACATCATCAATAAACACCAGTGAGCCCGTTCCATTGGC
>CM040984.1:4704234-4836333 GCA_022985145.1 Pangasius djambal | reverse complement strand
CCCATGTTTGACACATGATATGGTATACTTTGGATCATGAACTGTTCCTTACTTTCGCCTTACTTACTTTTCTCTTCCCATCATTCTGGTACAAGTTAATCTTGGTTTCATCAGTCCAAAGAATCTTATTCCAGAACATGGGAGGCTTTTTTAGATGTTTTCTGGCAAAGTCTAATCTGGCTTTCCTGTTCTTGAGTGTTACCAGTGGTTTGCACCTTGTTGTAAACCCTCTGTATTTACATTCATGAAGGCGTCTCTTGATTGTAGATGCTGACAATGATACGCCAACCTTCTCCAGAGTATTCTTGACTTCTGTTTATGTTGTGAAGGAGTTTTTCTTCACCAAGGAAAGGATTCTGCAATTCACCACTTCAGTTGTCTTCCGTGGTCTTCCAGGCCTTTAGATGTTGTTGAACTCACCAGTGCTTTCTTTCTTTTTAAGAATGCATTCAACTGTTGATTTGGCCACACCTAAGGTTTTTGCTATCTCTCTTATAGATTTATATTGTTTTTTCAGCTTAATGATGGCCTCCTTCACTTGCATTGAGATCTCCTTGGACTTCATATTGGTAGCTCCAGTCGAACAGCTGCCAAATGCCAACTCAATACCTGATATCATCTCCAGACCTTTTATCTGCTTCATTTGTCTTGCAGTAACGAGGGAATGGACCGCACCTGGTCAGTTAACTTCTTGTCAGTCAATTGTCCAAATACCTTTGAGCCCCTGAAAATGGAGGTACTTAAAATGGCTGTAATTCCTAAATGGTAAATGCCATATTTTTGTGGAACCTCTTAAAATAAAGCTGAAAGTCTACACTTCATTCACATCTTGATTGTTTTATTTCAAATCCATTGTGGTGGTGTATAAAGGCAAAATCACAAAAACCCCGTCATTGTCCAAATACATTCAGGTCTAACTATTTAATTGGTAAGGACTTTTTTGAAAATGGGCCTTTGTATGCTTATGCTGATATTTAAAAATCAGCAAATCAGCTGTGTCAGCTATAATAGTCATTTACAACATTAACAATGTCTAGACTGTATATCTAATGTTATTTTAACTGAAAAAAGATAGTGACTTTCTTTCAAAAAACAAGGCAAGTTCTGAGTGATTCCAAATGACTCCAATTGCTCCAAAAAAGTGTGAGTTTGTGGCATGGATGTTGGTACCAGATGGGCTGGTTTGAGTATTTCATAAACTGCTGATCTCCTGGGATTTTCACACACAACAGTCTCTAGAGTTTATACAGAATGGTGTGAAAAGCAAGAAACATCCTGTGTGCGAAGGGTCTGCAGGCTGAAACACCTTGTGGATGAGAGAGATCAGAAAAGAATGACCAGAATGGTTTGAGCTGACAGAAAGGATATAGTAACTCAAATAAGCACTTTTTACAACCGTGGTGAGCAGAAAAGCATCTCAGAACACACAACACATCAAACCTTGAGGTGGATTTGGTGGAGTTACTATATATTCTTCCTGGCAGCTCAGACGAATCTGGCAATTTCCCTCTGACCTCTCATATCAATAAGGCTTTTCCACCCACAGAACCTTCGCTTACTTAATGTTTTTTTGCACCATTCTGTGTAAACTCTAGAGCCTGTTGTGTCTGTAAATCCCAGGAGATCAGCAGGTTCTGAAATACTCAAACCAGCCCATCTGGTACTAACATCCATGCCACGATCAAATTCACAGAGATCACACCTCATTCTGATGTGTGATGTGAACATTAACTGAAGCAGTTGACCTGTATCTGCATAATTTTATGCACTGCGCTGTTGCTACATGATTGGCTGATTAGACAACTGCATGAATGTGCGGATGTATTAGGTGTTCCTAATAAAGTGGACGGTGAGTGTACATATAGTATATACACACACATGTAACAGTTATAGACAACTGATCAGAGCTTCTTCAGGCCAGCCAAAATCTATAAACCAATACACACTGTAAACCTGGATGCTCCCTACACAGAGAGGACCCTAATTGTGTCATGTTTGCACGTTTTCTTAAATGTACATACTGATGTGACAATGTCTATTTAATCTGTACGTGAGGCATCTTCACACAATTCACACTTCAGAATTATATTGTAACGTGGAGAGTCGTGACAACGGAGTTGGGGATCCAAATGCAGGGATTTATTTACAAACGTGGTCAAAACAGGCAGGGTCGAGCACCAGAGAAAAGTATAACCCGAGGCAGAGGCAAAAGAGTAATCCAAAACACAGGCAATGGTCAGGGCAGGCAGCAAACAATCAAAAACAAGGAAAACAGTCCAAGGGTCAAAAACACAGAGAAACAGGGAAACAGGGAATGGCTATACACACAATAATCAGCAACCTAGGAGCAGGTGTGAGCAACTTTTATACAGAACAAGGAGAACTCCTGACAAAACCAACCAATGAAAACAAGACACATGAACTGAACCCAAGGAACCGATCAGAACATAACACACAAACAGGGGTAGCACATGACAAGATCACAGATGGGGCAAGGAACACATGGGAAATGGAGTCCAGAGAACAATGGCAAGAGTCCAGGGTGGAGTGCCCTCTAGTGGAGTTCATGGGCACTCCAGCTGGCTATCGTAACATATATATATATATATATTCAAGATTTTTTTTTTCACTTTAGACTAAGTGTGTGCATTATGATCCCTCAGGATAAAACAAAAAATAGGTTTTTACCTAAATGTGCACTTTTAAAGAAAAATTCCCACCATAACTACAACTCAAAAACCACTTTGAAACTATTCCCGAAATGTTCAGACACACAGGAAAACATTTCTCAGTCTTTTCGTGGAAACATGTTAACAGTGGTGTGCATTTCTGATTTTCAGTATCTGTCTGCAATACATAGATATTATATGCAAAACCTGGGAACCTGCTCATGGAATAAATATCATTAAATGACTCGGAGTTGCACTTTTTTTTTTTTTTTTGGTCATTCTTTTGCTCCAATTGCCCAATCTAAACACTGCTTTACTGAGCTCCAAAATAAATCCATATTTCTGCTCCATATAGCCCATGACGATCATATAATTGGCAAAGAATATAATGCATTTTAAACACAGATTACACCAAGTTTAAATCACTTATTTCAATTACACACAAGTTTAATCATTATTAGTCACATTAGGGTGTGGCTTTATCACTGCCAGCTTGTCATATGACATAGCAGTACATAAAGCAAGCAGTTCTCTCGAATCTCTGTCACATTCAGTTGAGTTTTTCAGGGTTTCCTTCAGGTCTTCTCTTTTCTCTTCAGCCAAGGGATATTTTGCAATTATTCCAAATGCAGGTACTATTTTCTCGTTTAATTTAATCTTAGTGACTATTGGTAATGTTGCAGTTATGAAAGAAAAATGAATGGTACTATAAATAGATAAAAATGTGAACATGCTTAAACCGTATCTTGATTAGAGGTTTGAAGTTTAAGTTCAAGTAGTTATTTAAAACCAAATGGCATGCTGTTACAGTTAGTCTACCAGGGCACTGGAGGTAAAACTTTTGACAGGCTCATGAAGCGAGTAAGAAATATGTGGTCTCTGGCATTTGTGGAATTTGTGAAAATTGCCTAAGGTTATGATATAAGATAGAAAGGACATGTTCGAAATGCACTGTGCTACATCATTCCAGGTGTGGTATTTTAAAAAGTACATCTAACAATTGTCTGAGCATAAATATATTCAAAACATTGAATTAAATATATTAAAAGGAATATACAATACAATAAAACAATATATAAACAGATACACACCTTGTTTAAACCGGGGTGAGTGTGGTCAGTTGCAGCTGGTAACTTAAAGCCAGTGCACTGAGAGCAGAAATGGCTGATTCTCATGCTGTCAAAGAGTCGGGCTGTAGCATCTGGCAAGGTTTTCACACAGGAAGTGGTATGACAAAGAAGAGCTGAGACACATCATTAGTTCATGAGTGCCCTCAAATAAAAAAGACGTGTGATCTACATTAAAAGCCGGTTAGAACTAGCAGGGCTATTCAAATAGGAAGGAAGGAAGGAAGGAAGAAAGAAAGAAAGAAAGAAAGAAAGAAAGAAAGAAAGAAAGATGGCGTTGATCCAATACCCAGAATGAGTATCGGGTCGATACCAGCAAAAAATGGTGAATAGGATACTGGGGGTGAAACAACGAATTTCATGTAATCCTGTAACAAATGGAAAAGTCTGGAATTGGGAAAGATTTTTTTTGGAACAGAAGTGTTTACATAACAACAACTTCTTTGTATTATTTTGTTAGGACTGGTTTTTATTATATTTATAATTTATACTTTATTAAATTTATTATGTCAGTAAGTGCTGTGGTATGAATGTTGTCAGTCTTCCCACAAGACAATACATAATATAAAAGTAGTACAAAACCCATTAACATATTTCATACATAGAATAGCCAGGTCTTCTCTCCACACTACTACTACTACTACTACTACTAATAATAATAATAATAATAATAATAATAATAATAATAATAATAAATATTTACAAATATTAAAAAAAAAAAATCTAGATTTCAAAAGCTACTTAACTGTTCTTTGCCCTTTATTAGTAAGGTCAGGGCAACTGGCACCAATATGACCAAAAAACTGAGATCAAAACACCAGAGTGCCTTTCATGGCACTCAAGGACACCTTACAAAGTCCATAAAACAGGGTGAAACAATAACATTAAACAATAAAAGCCAATACAACAAACAAACATAAAATCACATAAAAGCCTGCCTAAAAAAATAAGTTTTAAGACGAGATTTAAAGACCGGAAGACTTGAACTATTGCGAACTTCTACAGGAAGTGAGTTCCATAAAAGGGGAGCCGCATAACCAAAAGCTCGTGACCCCATGGAAGTTGTCCGGGTGCGGGGGAGAACAAGAGTAAGTGCAGAAGCCGATCTTAAAATGCGAGAAGGAGTATGTATATGAAGAAGATCTAAGAGATATGAAGGAGCGAAATTGTTAAGTGCTTTGTAAGTTCAAAGTAAAATTTTAAAATTTACATGGAATTTAACTGGGAGCCAATGCAAATTTTGTAAAACAGGAGAGATGTGTTCAGAGATGGACGTTTTTGTACCAACTGTAGTTTGTGAAGTGATTTGGAAGGAAGCCCATAAAACAAAGCATTGCAGTAGTCGATTTGTGATGTTACAAGAGCATGCACAAGAGTAGCAGTACTCTTCAGTGAAAGGACAGGACGCAGACGATTGATATTCCTAATGTGGAAGAATGCAGAACGGATAACACTATTAATATGAGCTTCAAAAGACAAAGTTTTATCGAAGATGACACCCAGACTTTTAACCTGATTAGACAGAGGAACAGGGCAATTATCTATTACCACAGAGGAAATATTTGACTTATCTGTTGTGGTTTTTGTACCAACGAGAAGAATTTCTGTTTTACTACTATTTAATTTGAGAAAATTACTTGAAAACCAAGTTTACAATTCACTAAGGTACTCAACAAGAGCAGACGGAGGAAACTTTGAGGGGGGTTTAGAAGACAGATAAAGTTGGGTATCATCAGCATAACAATGGAAATGAATACTATATTTCCTAAAAATGGTGCCAATTGGTAAAAGGTAGATAAGAAACAGAAGAGGTCCCAAGACAGAACCCAGTGGAACACCAGTGACAACATAAGTAGGTTTTGATTTAAACTGTTTGAGTTGTACAAATTGAATGCGGTCTGTGAGATAGGAACGAAACCAACATAAAGCCGTTCCAGTAATTCCAATAGATTCCAATCTGCTTAAGAGTATGGAGTGTGAAACAGTATCGAATGCTGCACTAAGATCGAGAAGTATAAGTATTGATACAAGTCCAGAATCAGCAGCTAGTAATAAATCATTGGATATGTTTATAAGTGCAATCTCGACACTGTGATAGGAACGAAGCCCTGATTGGAACTGCTCATATAAACTATTACTAGAAAGATGACCACGGAGCTGGGGAGCAACAATCTTTTCAAGAATTTTTGACAAAAACGGCAGATTCAGAATGACCTTTTGAATGAGTTGGCACATTAATAAATTGCAAAAATAAATCATGGACAACATAACACAGTCTGCTTTCTGTAGGGAAGGGTTCTTGCAAACCTAAATACTGTGGAGTCAGAAGTTTTTTTTGGAAGCCAGTCTCTGACTTATAGTCATATAACTCTATCCACAGAGAGTAGCCTAGTCATTGGAGATGAAGTGTTATCAGTTATGCAGTGTAAACATGTAATGGGTCACAGGTGCAGTGTCTCTGTAGGTCAGAAGATGCAAAATGCCAGAGTTTTGGGGCAAGTATTCAATTTCATAGTTATATAGAATCAGTGGGAAAAATACAGACACACAATTCAAATTTTAATCAGGCACACCTACCATATAGGTCACTTTGTAATTATGCAAATACTGACTGTAGCTCATCTGTCTCTATGTCCAGTTTGGTACCCTGTACCCTGTATTTTCCCATCTTTTAATGAAAATGGACCACCACAGGACCACCACTGAGCAGCTATGTGGGTGTTAAATCATACACAGCTCCATTTTGTGGGTGTGTATCAGGTGTAACAGTGTTACCTCTGTATTAAACACTTCAGTGCCACTGCTGGGTTTAGAAACAGTCCAGCAACCAAAAATCTCCAGCTAACAGTGGACCTGTGGTGAGAAACTAATACTGAAGAAGATAAAAGAAAAAAAAAAGCAACTGTTGAAAGGAAATGAGAAATGAATTTGGCTACTATTACAGAATTTTTTATAAATTGTACATTTACAATACATTTACTGCTTGCGGTAAACTATTAGCATAATATATACATACTAATAATATATTAATAAATATGTTAATTAATGGTTCAGATCTCAGTTCTTCTTGTTACCCGTGTGTTACAGAAGGAAGAGGCACCACACTGGAACCTCTCTGTCACAGTGCTACGAGGAAAGTTCCGGCATTCATATGACGTCTGTATGTCCATTATTTATGAACAGAAATTGTGCAAAATATAAATATATATTTTTATAACCGTTTAGGTCATAGGACAGATGAGTGAAAAAATAAATGGAAAAGCAAACATAAAGTGTGTTAGTAATTTGTTGGGCCACCACGAGTTACCAGAACAACATCAGTGCATCTGGAAACAGATTCTACTGAAGCGATGAACACTGTTCTTAAATACTTTACATGTGATAATGCATGCACATGCAGACACAGTGGCTAAGAGCAACATTGTTCACATACATCCACAGTTTCTCTACCTGACCTCTATGTGACCCTATGCCTACCCACGGCCTCCGCTTGTACCCTGAGAACGAGGACAATGCATAACTGCAAGACACCGGAGTGGAATGAGACCTTCTTCTTCCGCACCTACAGCCAGGTGAAGGTGAGTCAACCGGCAGCCTAAAGATCAGACCCTGTGGATTTCTCCCTAGTCCAAAAAGGTGCAAGTATGTTCCTGGTGATCCAAGCCTGATCTAATAAACCTAATACCAATATTCAGATACTCTTGGTTAGCTGCATCAAGCAGAGCAGCTACTCCATTAGTGGTTTCTTGATGATAAAACACTTAATTCCCATAAATGGACCCTTAAAAAGCATCTAATTCCTGTAAATGGGTAATAATATTTAATTTCCTGTGTCCATAGCATGCAAAGTTCAGTTTTGTTAGTGTTAATTCCTTTGATTCTTTATGTGGAACCCTAGGCCTAATTATGTACAGACAATACTACATGTCAAACTTCATCTGTTGTATAATACAGTGTATACTGCTCTAGTTCTGACAAAAATATGTGTATTGTTTAAAAAAATAATAATTTCGTGTACTGAACTAAGAGACCTTTTGTTTTCTCCTCTAGAATATTCTGGAGCTGAATTTGTATGACGAAGACTTAGTGAAGGATGAAGAATGCACCCGCATCCTGTTCGACATCAGCACCCTCACACTGGGTCAGAAAGAGAAAAAGGTCTTCATCACAGATGATAAGGTCAGAAACATTCACAAGTTCAGAGACGAGTTATAAGCCTGCCGGATATCTGATGTTTGAGGTGAATGCTGTTCATAGGCACAGTATAACGTAATGCTACTGGAGATCATAGAATGCACTTTAGCACCTTTATTATTATTCAAAACTACTGAAAAGAGTAATATTTGGGATGAAGTGGGCACAATTAGACAAGATAAATTTGCTCTTACTTTGAACTTGTCAAATGAGTTTGATAAAGCTATGGTTAGGTATTTGCGTAATGGAGTAAGACTTACCCACGCTTACCCAAGTGTGTCTGATTAAGGAGCATGTGCAAGTTCTTTCTGCATTTCTGTGCAGGTTTCTTGTGATCACTGGATAATATCAAGGTTTCTGTAAACACTTCGTTTTTTGAGTGAATGTGTATTGATTAAAGAAATTAAAACATATTTTAAGGCTGCATGTAGGTGCATAAATGTGGACAAATTAGATCTTCACTGTCATTGGCCTAACTGAGAGAAAAAAGCTCATCCTTCCACATGTAATATTTACCATGTTCACTTCATAGGAATGTTAGCATGTCACACCCACCAAAAAAGTAAATGTTAACAATGGTACACTTCAACTCTCTGTATACACATTAACTATTTTTGCCTTAAGCAGTGTTAATAATTTCTAGAGTATATTTACATGGATCAGGCACCTTGCAGTTGTTTTCTTCTTTAAATTAAAAGTAAAACTAAATAAAGTAATAATACAGTCATTTAAATGAATGATCACGAAGAGTCACCTCAGTTACCTTATCCATCCTGATGCCCTACTTCTGACTGGAAGTCTCATCACTTGGAAATCCCTCCCTGCTGCCGAGGATGGCCCCACATCAACAGCCTAAAGATCAATTTTGATCATTGGATAATAAACAAATTAGAACAAATTAGATCTTCACTGTCATTGGCCTAACTGAGAGAAAAAAAGCTCATCCTTCCACATGTAATATTTACCATGTTCACTTCATGAGAATGTTAGCAAGTCACACCCACCAAAAAAAGTAAATGTTAACAATGGTACACTTCAACTCTCTGTATACACATCAACTATTTTTCCGCTTAAGCAGTGTTTAATAAGTTCCAGAGTTTAATTGCATAGACCAGGCACCTTGCAGCTTTTTCTTCTTGGAATAAAACTAAAACTAAATAAATAAATAATAGTCATTTAAATGAATGATCACGATGAGTCACCTCAGTTACCTTATCCATCCTGATGCCCTACTTCTGACTGGAAGTCTCATCACTTGGAAATCCCTCCCTGCTGCCGAGGATGGCCCCACATCAACAGCCTAAAGATCAACCAGGTTACTGTGGATGGTACCACTTTAAAACCATGAAGATGGCATTGGACTGCAATTGATATGAACAGTCTTGCCACAATGGCTTAGGACTACAATTGATATGATAGCTTTAGGAATTGCCACAAACCGTTTTGCATTCAAGTCTCCATCAGTTAACAGTTGATAACTTCAACAAAACAGACTTCTTGTGAAAACTATAATGAATTTCTTGTTTAGACAATTCCACTTGTTAGCCATGTAGTACACAGTTATAGAAGGGAATTATTTATAATTGGTGTAAGGTTTCTTCCTCATATTGTCTCAGGGAGTTTTTCTTTGCCACTGTGGCCTCTGGCTTGCTCATTAGGGATAAATTTATAGATTAATACATTTAAAATTTATATCCTGAATTTATATATTTCTGCAAAGCTGCTTTGTGACAATGGCCATTGGTAAAAGTGCTATACAAATAAAATTGAACTGAATTGAATTGAATTGAACCTCCCTTCCAAAGAATACAATCAGCTCATTTCCACAAGGAAAAATTGTGAAATTGATGAAACTGAAGTAATCATTTGGAGCTTGGATTATCAGTCACAGATGCTCATGCATCATGCATATGGTGAAAAAAGTCAGTTGACTTGACTGTCAACCAGTGTATGGTGTATTTCAAGTAGGTAATATCAGACAGCAAAATTAACACAGTGTTAGTGTTTTTTTTTGTTGCTGTTGTTTTGTTTTGCTTCAAAGTTATATCAGGCCATACATCATATACATCCAGGCATGTGGGTGTCACTGAAAATCCCAGATGAGTCCTCAGAAAAAACAAAGTTTTTACAGACACCTTCCTATCCAACCGATCCTATCCAACCTTCGCTTTAAAATAAATACACCTGTGCCTTGGAGCTTCCTCACTTCAGTTAGTATTTAATGCAATTCTAAGGAAAAAATACATAATGACTGCCAAGAAGCAAACAGATCCAAGATAGGATTCTTGAAAAATTACAGCCAGGGCAAGCAGTACATTTTCAAGGCACTGAGGCACAGTGGAGTTGAAATCACTGAAAAATTCGTGATGCCTATGAATCTGTCTAGAACTGTCCAACCTTCAAAAAAGAGCCATGATAAAGAAGGCCTCCAGTACTTATTTACATGCACCTTACATTTATATGCACCTCTGCAGCTTTCTGCATTGAATATTCTAGAAAATATATGAATTTGATCCGATCCTGTAACAAATGCAAAAGATTGTTCTGGAAAATGTAGGGGTTTTTTTTTGGAACTTTTAAATGTTTACATATAAAGAGGCTTGACATTTTTTTAGGATTGTTTTTTATTTTAAGTTTACTTTATACCTTGTCGTACTTGCAACACAAGTATTTTCTGTATGACAGTTGCAGCTTTGTATCATTTAATAGCTATGTATTTTTTTCCTGTATGTTTTAAATATCATTATAAAGCTTAGTAGTTTGGGGCAGAACAAGACATTAAAACTATTTGTCGTATGGTTGTGCACATATTGCGAAGCTTAAGACACTGAAATGTTACACTTCAACAGACTTGGCTATCAAGTTTTTAAGACACCTTTAGGCAGACTGACTGCATTTAGTGCTGCGAAAGTTCAGCTGGCTCCTTACGCACACTGATCTTTGCAGGAAGATAGTTTAGGCAAGATTAAAGTGTAAATAAAATACCCTGTTGTTTTGGTGAAATACAGTATATTTATGGTTTCTTACAATGAAGGTTTCAAAGTGCGTTATAAGCAGAAAAAAAAAATCAGCCCTTTTTTGGTTATCTGTCAGACCACCACACACATATATATGCAAGCTTTCGCTTTATATAATTCCCACTATTATATGTACTGATAATGAAAGCTTAAAGGCTGGGACAAGCTGCAACACATACGGTAATTACATAAAGATGAAGATGATGAATGATTGCTGTTTTTGTTTCAGCTGAAGGACGAGCTGTGGGTGGAATTTGAGCTCACGGAGAGGTAACAAAAATAAAACAAAAACACAAAAACTACACTACAGACCAAAAAACATGGATGGAGGTTGGAGTGTGGACCAAAAAGTGCGGAGGTTAATTTGATATGTGAACAGTTAACCCACGGCCAACACAATACATTTCTGATATTTAGTTTAACCAAATAATTTCCCCCAAAAATACTCTGTTGGCTTGCAGTGAGGCATTATGCACAAAAACTGAACAGTGTTGTTTAAGGTTAATAAAACATAACACTTACTAAGATCTATATTTATATTTACAAGTCCATGTTGCTTTCAATTTTTTTGTCCTGTAGTATATGATACCTGAAACTAGTTCAGTTGATAACTAAGAAACTATAAACAAATTCTGAACACTTTACATGCAAATCTACACTTAATATGTAAATCTGATGAATACAACTCTTAACAGATTTCTCAACACTGTTGATGTCTGTGATGTAACGGCAGATCCAGTTTGCATTGGGCCACATCACACCACCCCATTGCTGATTATTTTTCTCTAACAACATGCCCTGAAGTGGTTTATTCCTAACTTTAACAAGCTTTGTCAGAAAGAACAAACGTTTAACTGAACAATGCTTTTATTTTTTCTTCTTTGTAGTTTTCCTAGTGTAGACATTAAGATGAAGTAAGCCAGTGTTTATGTGTCTGGGTTTGTGTTACAGCCCTGAAGCGCCTGGTCAGTATATCTCTAATGGAGTTCTAGTGGTAAGCGCTTTTTCTAGCGGCTATATTTTAAAGGGATCATAATGATTATTTAAAGGGATCAAAGGGGTTATTCTGATGTGACCATATATATGCTTTCACAATGAATTCAAGTTTAAGGGCAAGAATCTAGTAGACTAATGAACTCTATAATATTAAATATATTTTGACCTTAGCAGAGTATTGTAGTGTTATGTTGATAGATCAACACACTAAATGGAGAGCTAAATCATGCCAAATGGAGAACTGGAAGTTCCTGGTCTTATTCAGTAAACAAAAAGTTCCTCAGGGCTTCCTAGGAAGGGTTTACTTGTAAACATTTCTGTAAGGAAAGCTTTCTGTTGTGGGATTTTGGATAAATCCCTTAAGGGTTCTTCTGAAGAAACAAATAGTAGGGTCCTTGATGGACCCTGCTTTTAAGAGTGTATGTACTGTACTTTCTTGCATAAATAAATAGAGCACATTTGCTGTACATCTACTAAAACATGGTTTAATATACACATAATTTCATAATTTTATTTTTTTATTCATCCCACACATTCTGTTGTGATTTTAGGCCGCCCCGTTGTCTACTCTGGAGGTGAAGTTGGACAAACTGCCCACTAATGGTAAGAAGATAAAAAAATGTCCAGCGGAAACTGTATATTATGGATGTTGCACAGAATTGTCCACCATTTACTGTGTGTTTTAGTTGGACATGACATGCTGTTAAAGTTACGAGGGGCGTATAATGAAAGACAAGTGATCTCAATGAGCAAGAACAGCAGCCTCATGCAGACTCTCCGCTACTACATCAACAAAAACCTGGAAACCGAGATTGGACTCCGGATGGTACAATTTGTGTTACTTCATCGTTTCTTTAGAATTGTTATAAAAATCATATGTAATAGACTTTACATTGATCCTGAAGAAGCTCAGAATAGTTTCTAATCAGTGAAGCACAGAGCAAGCGCCAGTGCTAAAATCTAAACTTTTTTTTATTTGTTTAAAGGATGGATCTCGGTTATTATTCATTCTCTATTTTGCTGTTTACCTGTTTAATCTTTTTTGTGCAAGGATAGGTGAAAGATGATAAAACCTCCAATCCTGCAGCAGTTCCTTTAACCCCTTTTGTAGCCTCACATGAATTTACACTCTCTCTTCCCGTGGCAAAGGTGAGACGACTGATGAATTTAATTTTCACAAATGCTAACATTTAACATCCCAAACCCCAAAACTTTAACCTCAAAACCTTCTAAATGAAAAAGACAATTATTTCTTTGACTCGTCATGCTAATAGAAAAAATGTGATTATGGCACATTTGTAGTTTAAGAACCTTATATTTTATATAGAATTATGTGCTGAAAATGTTTGTTTTACTCCACAGGACAAAGTAAATTTACATTTGAACACAGTGGACAGGTACTGCACAAACAAATAGTTATCTGTGTGGGTTTTCAGTAATACAGATCATGTCTAAATATTGGCAGCTAGACATATTTCATTGAGACATGTCACCATTATTTATGATTGAATAACAAGTCCAGATTGCCTCACTGATTCATTGCTTAGAAAACTCATTCATTCTTTAACCTCTGACTGTTTCATTATTGTGATTAGGATTTTGTGTGTGTGTGTGTGTGTGTGTGTGTGTAGCTCTGAGGAGGACATGAAGGTGCGTCTGGATTTTGACATACCTGCAGAGGAGAAGGCGTTTCTGGTGAAAAGGAAACAGGTGGTGTCTCGTGCACTGGAGAAAATCCTCAACCTTCAAACTCCATTGGATCCCAACCAGGTAGGAAACAATTTTCTACCGTGCCTTGCAAAAGTATTCACCCCATTTAACGTTTCCACATTCACAACCCAGACTGAAGACTGAAATAAATTTAATTGGGTTTATATGTAATGAATCTACACAAAATAACCCATTTAGTGGAGAATCAATATAGTTTACAGAATCTTTTTTTTTTTTAATTTAAAAGTTGGAATTGTTAAAGTATTCAACCTGGAGTGTAATTAAAGCCACTATTTAAAAATTTGTATTTACATCCTGGAACAAATCAGTATCACCTAACACATGAACAGGATCTTACAACAGTTACATATTGAGATGGATTATATAAAACAGCAACAAAAAAAACTAAACTATGGTTTCTTCTTTCATACCAAATAATAACTTAATGTCAGAACCTGTCCTTCAATGATATAGCAACCTATGACTGTGTCAGGAACATTATTATGGAAACTTATGTCTTTCTCACTCTGATTTACTCTCCAACACCAGAAATACTGACTGTATCATAGTTATACATGGTATAAATATAGTTACTGTAAAGTACTACATTAAATTCATGTTAGTATTGTGGTTTAACATATAATAACCATTAAGTTAAGCTTAGTAAAAGAATAGCAGTATTGGAGCAAAACCATAGTAAACTATAATGAGTTGTATATGGGTAAATTGTGATGGAGGATATACTTACTATATAAAGGTGCGATGTTGTGTGTTTAGGTGCTGACAGTGGCTGCTGTGTGTTCAGGAGGTGGCTCCAGGGCCATGACGGGCATGTACGGCTCTTTGAGAGGACTGGAGAGCCTCGGCCTGCTCGATACCATCACCTACATCACCTCTGTGTCTGGCTCCACCTGGTGGGTGTAAAAGTGCACCCCAGGCTCAAACACACCCTTTCATGCTATGGTATACATTTCACCTGTGATCATGTGAAAAACAAGCTGCATTTCACCATGATCGACCCTGAAATGATACAATGAATTCAACAAAGATTTGTTACATAATGTAAACAATAAGTGATCACGTGAAAATGAATGAATAATTTCATAAAATCACGTGAAAAACGAAACCACATGCAGCTGTTTAGTTTTGTCAAAGATGCAAACACAACAGGGTGTACAGAATTTTGTGTTACTGGATTTTATGTTGTTTGTCTTGTACATTAAAAAAAAAAAAAACTAATCTGATGCTCCCTTCTCTCTTTCCCTATCTCTGTTTAAGGACCACTGCTAGTCTCTACTCTGACCCGTTTTGGTCAAAGGAAGGCCTGGATAAAGGGATAGCATCTGTGCAGAAGGAGCTGTCTAAGAGCACTGCTAGTGTCCTCTCTCCTACACAGCTGAATTATTATCACACTGAGCTGCAGAAAAGAGAGAAAGAAGGCCACTCTGTCTCCTTCATCGATACCTGGGGGCTCATCATAGAACACCTCGTCTTTGGCAAGGTCTGCAGGAGTCATTCCTGTCAGTTTAAACTTAACTAAATAGAAAACTTAAATAATTTTTTTTTTTTTTTGGTTCAGAAACACACAGGTACACTGTCTGACCAGAGGAAGGCAGTCTCTGAGGGTCAGAACCCGCTCCCAATCTACACAGCAGTGAACATGAAGAAGGATGCCAGTGGCCCCACGGTCCCTGGTAAAGACTGCACATTAAACCTCCACCTTATATTTCGACCTCTGTGATCTGAACTCTGGTGTCATTTATTACAGTCTGATTTGAGTGCATTTAAAAGCAGGGTTGTGAGAATTTTCTTTTGATCTTTCCTTCGATTCATTTTGCCGATTTCAGAGTGGTGTGAGTTTACCCCATTTGAGGTGGGATTCTCCAAATATGGAGCATTTGTCCCTGCAGAAGATTTTGGGAGTGAGTACTACCTGGGTCATGTGGTTAAGAAGCTACCGGAAACCCGCATCCCTTTCCTCCTGGGTCTGTGTCAGAGAGAGTCTCTGCTTCACAATATCCATTAGCCACATTATGTGTTATACTGTGTAACTAAACTAACTCTGTGTGTGTGTGTGTGTGTGTGTGTGTGTGTGTGTGTGTGTGTGTGTGTAGGCATGTGGAGCAGTGTTTTCTCTATTAACCTGTCAAAGATTTGGAGTTCTTTCACTGGCGAGACACTATCCTGCAAGGGAGAAAAGGTAGATAAGATTGGTAAGTACACCTTCATATGAGCTATGTTCATCATTACCATTAACTTCAGTAAGGGATGTACAGACATTTAACACACTCAATGTAGTGCTTATTCTAATACATTATTGTTTATAGTAACAGCAAATTCACAGGGACTTCTATGGTGGACACTCCACATTCTAAGAGTAATAATTAATAACTTGCAATTATTAATATGTTGAAGCTTTCTATAAGGAGATGTTTATTTAATATTTATGGAAGGAGTCTCCAGTGTCAGTGCTTTGTAACAGTATGTTTTTCCACAGAGGAGATTCTCTATAACAAGACAAGCTCCATTTTTGTCTTATTTAAGAGAGAGAGGGGATGGCTATTTATGGCTACTAATAATGAAAATGTTTTGAGGACAGTCCACAACATTAAACGAAAAAACTAAAAAGGATAAAAATTATGTTGAATAAAATATGTTGGTACATGCTTCGTGTCAGGCCACATCACACTACCCAGTCGTGGCCTAATGGTCTGAGAGTCTGACTTGTAACCTGAAGGTGAACCCCAAGGTCGTGGGTTTGAGTCTCAGGTCTGGCAGGGATTGTAGGTGGGGGAAGCGCTCTCTGCCACCCTCAATACCATGAGTGAGGTGAGACCCTTGAGCGAGGCACCGGGTGCCGCAGCTAAAATGGCTGCCCACTGCTACAGGTGTGTGTGTGTGCACTTGGATGGGTTAAATGCAGAGCACAGATTCTGAGTACAGGTCACCATACTTGGCCACAAGTCACTTCACTTGATTATTATTTTTAAGTGGTTGATTCCCTATGTATTGCAGGAGCTGATTTTACATACTTTTTCATCATTGTTTATTTAAGTGATGCAAAAAACATGCAGAAAGCATCATGGATATACCATAATACCATAGAAAACATAGAAAATTGGAATTTAAATAAATAAATAAAAACAAGTGCATAAGCAAACTGCATAAGCAGTAGTTTTTCAAATCTGCAGCGTGTTTCCAATGTAGCAATAGATAAACTTCACCCTCACTGGTTTATGGTTGCTGTGCTATAGGGGTGAACTAGCTAGCTAGTGTAAACTAGCAAAGGATAAACTGGGAGAAAAATTGGGTTAAAAAATAAAGTTTCATAAAAGAAATCATGAAATTAAGGAAAAGGCATCTTCACGGCCATTTTCACTATGATGTGACCACAATGATCAACGCATCATTATCAAGTCTGCTCAACTCACACCTCATACTTGACACAGGCAAAAGGGCACCCGGGACATCAACTTCCCAACACTCCAACATCAACAAACCTGAGTGATTGTGTAAGAGCTTGATAGCATCAAACATCCCATTTTATTAACTTTATGCATACAAAACTCCAGATATGTACCTTTATCTAAGAGAAGAAATATTTTTTAAAAAATACTAAAAAGGTTTTCAGTCTAGACTGTCTGTGAAGGATTTTATTCCCACCATGACCATTCAGTTCATTCAGTTCAGTTCATTTTCAGAGCAGCTTTTGTCCTGAGAAGACTACACTTCCCATGCTCCACTGATGACACCATCTTTCACCATGATGACTGATGACTCTTTCACCATCGAGAAGAATTCAATGCAAGCTTTTGTCATTTATAGACTTGTTTACTACAATATTACTTGCCACATGCTATCTCCTCTATGAAGCTGCTGCTCACCTGACTCATAACCTCCCGATTCCTGAAATTCGCTCATGTTGCATGTTGCAGGAAGAATTAAATCAATGCTCTTGCCCTAGCAATCCAGGCCTCAAAAGGCTCTGCATCATATGAGGCATCTCTGTTCCATACGTTTATGACTACACACTTCATGGTATCTGGCATGTTCTTCTCTGTTCTTCTATACGAGAGCTCAGTGCTTTCCATTGGTGGAACGAGTTTCCTCTATAGAATAATTCCTTCTGACTAAAGGTCTACAAACTTTTGGACAATATCCTTATGGAGAATAACACTTCAGTGTATTTCTCTGCACAGACATAGTATATTATTAACGCAATTGGTTATGTTTACATTGTCCTTTTTAGTTACAGACTAAACCGTTTGTATGAACTAACATTTCTCGCTAGTTATTCTGGTTAAATACTTCGTACAGTTTCACGTAACATGTTTCGTGTTGCACTTTGATGTAACATTTCCTTTGGCTTGTAGAGACAGATGATAAGTACCCAACACTGGATACTCTGAGGGTCGGTTCAGAGGCTTCAGCATTGAGCAACTTCCTGAATGATCGCCCCATCATCAGCAGTGTGTTTAACTTCCTTAGAGGATTTTTCCTGCACAACTTGTACAACGAAAGCCCAAATTTCAACACCTCGAAGGGTCAGAACTCATTTTCTTATTTCATTTGATTTATTTACAGATTCAATAATTTGAATATTTGCAGTTTTTTAAAACTTGATCCTTCTTAGTCATAGTTTTGTTTCGTATTTACTCTCATCTTTTAAAATCATTGTGCATTTAAATTCTATAAATGTACACTCACTGACCACTGTCTCAGGATCACCTGTATACCTGCTCATTCATGCAATTATCCAATCAGCCAATCACGTGGCAGCAGTATCACATTTCAAGGTCAAGAGCTTCAGTTAATGTTTGCATCAAACATCAGAATGGAGAAAAAAATGTGATCTCATTGACTCTGACCGTTGAAACATCCAGTCAGTGGCAGATATATTGGCAGTTCTAGAGGTCAAGGAGAATGGCCAGACTGGTTCAAGCTTACAGGAAGGCTGCAGTAACTCAAATAACCACTGGTGAGCAGAAAAGTATCTCAGAACACACAACGCATCAAACCTTGAGGTGGATGGGCAACAACAGCTGAAGAAAAGGAATCTGAGGCTAGAGAGGGCACAGGCTTACCAAAATTGGACAGTTGCAGACCAAGTGATTCAATTCAATTTTATTTATATAGCGTTTTTAACAATGGACATTGTCTCAAAGCAGTTTTACAGAAATATATAAATCCATGATGGACCAGTTTGACCATGCTCCTCTGACCTCTCTCATAAACAAAGGGTTCCCACCCACAGCACGGATGTACAGTTATTCCTAATAATAATGGTTGGTGAGTTGTATTATATAAATGTTATCACATGCATCAAGGCTGCCTTCTCCGTTTGATAGCCTTCACTGTATTCATATCATCACAGAGACACACCCAGATGCGTTTCCGAACAAGCTGACTCCAATGGACTCCACCCTTGGCCTGATGGATTCTGGATTTGCCATTAACATAGCCTTCCCTCCTGTGCTGCGACCCCACAGACGCGCTGATGTCATTCTGTCCCTCAGCTACTCCTGGGATGCGGACCATTTAGAGGTGAAACATATGAGCAGAGAAATTTAAGAGTGTATTTATTTTTTTACACCATCTGTTTATTGATTTGAATTCAGAGAATTCAAATTAGGTTTAAGTACCATTTGATCATATTAATGGATACAATCATTCCTACTAGAATGCTTTTCTCACCTTCAGTATTTGTTTATAAAAGTGGTGGTAATAATTGTAGGAGAGTAAGTCGAGAAAAAGTAGGTAGTCTCAGTTAGTTGAAGCTTAAAGAAAAACTCCACCTAAAAACACATTAACTATGTTTATATTATGGGTGTGACTGTCAGGTGTCCACAACCTTTTGGCCATATAGTGTCTATGTGATGATTCTGGTGTTAGTTTGTTGGCTGGTTTTCATTACTTCCATGTGAAGTTAGCGGATGTCTGCTGCGCTGATGAATACTACAATGACATTTAATAGGAGAAAAAAATTCAACAGTTTCAAACATAAGGAATAACGGTCAGGTTTCACGGTTATGTCCGGAAAACAAAAAACTAAGCACTTCTTTTCTCACTCACCATTTTCCAGTGATGTTTAATATCATATTAATAAGAATCCAGTGTAGAAGTAGTGGAGACGTTGATGCCAACGTTGGTCTCCAAGTTCCAGAATGCAATGCAGTTACACAATGCAGTCGCACTGAGTTATGGCAGAGACTCTTTTTGGCTAGTGATGGCGGAATTAGCATGAAAGTTGAAGCTTTGGAAGCTGATCTGTTTTAGCAGAGTGTACAGATGAGGACGTGAGAGAGCTGGACAGATTACAGGGCTAAAGTGCTGCTGCATCACTCTCTTTAGGTAGAGTTGAGTTCCCACTGGCACCACTATCAGCAGGCAGTCAAACAGCATTGATGGTGATGTAGGAAACCTTTAACAAAAGTGAAGCAAAGTCATTCAAGATGAATTTTTTCCTTTAAACAGGAACTTAACATGAACATTTTCATGTTTCTAATGTGTCAGGTTGTGAAGGACACTCAGCAATACTGCAATGACCACCAGATACCATTCCCAAAGATAGATTTCAGCAAGTACACATCTGAGCCCAAAAAGGAAGTGTATGTTTTTGCAGATGAGAAGAATCCTGATGCTCCCATAGTGCTCCACTTCCCGCTGGTCAACGTCTCATTCAAAGAGTATAAAGCACCTGGTAAATACACTTTGTTTACTTGCATCTTTCATTTAGGGCATTAGTGTGTTAGTTTGCTTGTTGCATAAGCATTACTTCTGGAAGAGATAAGTAGTTTCTAAATTCTTAAATAAGGTTAAAAAAAGTTAAAAAAAAAAAAAAAAAAAAAGCTCATAAGCTCCTCAGTCAGACAATAGGACTGTCCTCATGGAACAGTACACTCTGTTTAAAATGCAAGATCAAATATTATTTTAATTAATTTTTGGACAATGGGTGGAAACTGGAGAACTCATAATAATAAACTGACGTGGACACAGGGAATATATGCAAAACTTTGCAGAGACAGTAACCCAAGCTCAGGATTGAACCGGGCATGGCAATGTACAATAGTAATATATAACAGCCAAGTTTCCAGCCAGCTGGAGGTTCTTTAGAAATGCATAGATTTAATTGCATTTAAATGCAAATTATCTTCTTAGAGAGTAAGTGGGAGTTCAGTGGGAGCGAGGTGTACGCAGGAGTGGTTTTTTTAATAAAAAAAAAAAATTCCCCAAATATAGTCTTGGCCAATTCTCACCCAGCATGCAGCTCTCCCCTATCACACGACTGCTACCAAACAGGGAGGTTGAAGGCTATCACATGCTGCTAATGAAGTCACAAACTGCTGCTCACGCAACACCAGTGGCGGCGTAAGACACTCAATTTAAAACGCTATGCGTTCAATTCTGCCTGCATGAGCTCATAGATGCCCATGCTTGGCTAGTGCTGCTGTGATTGATAGCAGAGAGAGAGTGTGCCACCCCTCCCACCCAGAAAGCATGGCCAATTTTGTTTTCTTGGACTCCCAGCCACGGACGGCTGTGGCATCTTCAGGATTCAAACGTGCGATCTCCAGACAATAGGGTGCATTTCCACAGAAAGTTTGACCAATCTCCTGTTGTTATTGTTTGCACCTGCCCGTGACACTTTCTGCCAAACTTACTTTGCCAAAATATGAACAAAGTTAGTAATTTAAATAAAGCAGTTAATGATGATAAATGAACAAAAGCAGTAAATGTGTCATGAAAGGCCACCCGTGCATCATCTATGCTTTCATATGAATGAACATGGTCTTGCTTGGTGTTGTGAGCTTCACATCTTATTGCCCATTCCTGCCTGTAAGAAAGTAAAAAATGCCAGCTGTGGGATTCTAGTCATGATGCACACCACTAGTGGGAGCTCACTACAGTTATATTCTAAAATGAGCATCATAAATAACTAGAGGGTGGCAAAACCTGTTGCAAGAATATGTGAAGTGAGTGTGGCTACTTAATTTTAGCAGTGAAGAAACATTTTATTTAAATATTATTGGTGGCAACTCATTACATCTATGGTGCAAAATGTAAAGAATGAAAAGAAGAATAAGACAATACTGAACCTGTGTGTGTGTGTGTGTGTGTGTGTGTGTGTGCTCTCAAACTGCAGGAGTCAAGAGAATAGGAAAGAAGGAGCTAAAAGAAGGAAAAGTTGATGTGAGCACTAGATCCTCTCCATACCTTACCACACACCTCACATATTCTTCAGAAGACTTCCGAAGACTGGTGGACCTCACTTCCTACAACATTGTTAACAATAAAGAAACCATCATAAATGCACTAAAGAAAGCTCTGAACAAAAAAGGGCTTGCTGGCATGACCTCAGCTGAAGATACAGATAACTGCAAAATAAGTTAAGCAGTGGTGGAAGAAATGAAGGACGTACTTGCATGTTAACGAGGTTTGCCCAACAGCACGTTTGAATGTTCCTATAAAAGCACAGTCTGTAGTGTGTTATTCTGTTACCTGCTTTGGAGAATTGCATGTGCTTATTACAAGTGCTTGTACTTATCTGGAGATGAGTAGAGTTTATCTGTAATGAGTTTCTGGAATAAATTGAATCTGAATCAGCTATGGCTTGTTCTGATATTGTTCTATCAGTCCACTAACAGTCAGTGGCTTTCAGTTACAGTGCTCAGAGGAAATGAGAGCTTCATGATGCATGTCCTTTTGCACATTTTGTCTACGACATTTCAATGGACTTATTCATGGTCAACTGGCAGTAGTGAACCCCATGTCTGACTGGCTAAACGCAAACTGTCAAACTTTCATTGAACTTCTTCTGCCTCTCATAGCAAGCCAGAAGTTCCTAGTGCATATGTAACGAAGGTTTACAAAACTGCACCTAGTATAACCCTTAGTATGATATAATTATGGGGAATACATGACCACTAGTAGGCACTATGAATATCAGGTGATGCTGTATGAACTCATTAATACCCCAAATGTCTTCCAAGCTTGCAAGGTCTCTTGAATTATACGAAAAAGTTCTTTGTGGTTAATTAGCTTAATCTCACGCTAACATTCATTCTAAGAAAATAAAACCCTTACCGAAAAATATATTTTTAACAAAACCGCATGTGCCACAATTATTAGTACCTTTGCACTGAGTCTATTCCTATAATACTCAAAACATGAGAGTGGTATTTTGCAGACTCAGAGACATGTATGCTACATCTAATATACGCAGGTTACATTTATGAAACCTCTACAATTACAAACTTTACTTGAGTACTTCCATCGTGCTGAGGAGTCTATAAATACTACTCTACTCTAGATGGTTTACTTGCTAGTTCAATTTTCAAGGTTACAAGAAAAACCAAGGAAAATACAGTCATCTGTATTTGCTTCTGAAGCATTTAGCTAGTGCCTCATAATCCATCATCCAGATCCCACACTGGCCTTTGTTGTGAAGTGGATGCATTTGAAAAAGTATGGGTACGACTGAACACTATGGCACACTCGTCTACATTTATATGCTTACTTCACAATCAAGCTAACACCTGCTGAAAGAAATTGTAATCTGGAGAACAGGGTATTATTAGCCATAAACCTGGCTTTTTAATAAACTGTAGCATATAGTATTATAGTATTATTGGGATGGGATAAGATCAAACTTTGTTATAGATTTTTATTTTATGGCTTCTACATTAACAAGTTAGTACAAAAGATTTTAGATTTCCATACATTAGTTTTCCAGCACAAAATTAAATGTTACAGAAAAATGTTTGTATTTCAGTAAAGAAAGCAGCATATTATGTAAGAGACCACTTTTCAGAAAAAAAAAACATAATAAAGGCTGCTGGGTGCCAGTGTGCCAGTCAAAGTCTCCAGAAGAACTGGGGCTGCTTCTGCAAGAAACCAGCTTGCAGAATTATTTAATATAATTATTTTTAAAGGCATCTTGTGGCCACTCAAGTTACATTTGACCTATTAATAGGTTACGTGTAAGTAGGCTATACATGTGCTAGGAACCCAATAACTTATTAACCCAATAACTAATAGCCCCAGAAGTGTTCCTTCTCTGATAATGCCTTTTAAATATTTTATTGCTCAGCATTTTAAACTAAGCCAGTACATGGTTTCCATTTGAATTATAACCCTGATGTATTCTAATAAGACTAAAATTTCAGAGACAAACCCATAATGCCACACCACCAATGCCCCATGCAAAACAAACTCAGATCAAATAGGGCTATAGTCACCATAAAACAAATCATCTCAGCTTTGAAAACATCAGATCAACAAATGTGGCAACCCCAGACAAGCATTTATCTTCACTTGTTTTAATTTTACACTTACCTAGAGACCAAGAACCAACAGGAAGGTAGGTATCTTCTTTAGATTTCATCAATAGAAGTCAATTCACCAACACAGTTCCCAGAGCCAATCTTCGCCCAGCTTGCGCAGTTGCTCCAGGCTATTGGGACATTCCTGAAGAAATCAAAAATGCAATTTTAAGAACCTTCTCCTGAGCAGTGTCCACCAGATATAACCTATATCCTAGCATCTGTTCATTCACTACAAGTACTACAATAAGTCCATACAGTTCAGAGAACCATGGGATTCAAAGAACAAAGTGGTTGCTGAATAACAGATGCTGGTGGCCATTTTTAAGCAAATGGTACAGCCTACATTAACGTACAGTACTGTGCAAAAGTCTTAGACACCCTATTTTTTTAGTACAAACTTTGTTATAGATTTTTATTTTATGACTTCTACATTATTGATTCAGTACAAAAACATTTTAGATTTCCAAACATTAGTTTTCCAGCACAAAATTAAATTTTACAGAAAAATGTTTGTATGTCAGTAAAGAAAGCGGCATATTACACAAAAGACCACTTTTCAGAAAAAAAACATAATGAAGGCTGCTGGGTTTCGCTGCAAAAATAAGAAGCAAGTGTGACAGTCAAAGTCTCCAGAAGAACTGGGGCTGCTTCTGCAAGACACTCAGTAACACTTTCTCATTTCTTTATAAAACTGCACACACTGCACCTGAGACTACTATTTTGTTTAAGCGAAGGATCGTCACACCAAATATTGACTTTGTTTCATTTATTGCTGTTTACTGCTCTTTATAGTATTTTATTAATGTAGAAGCATTTAGTTTCAATATTTTCGAAGGCATCTTTGCTCTACAGCATTTCTTTGCATGTGCCTAAGACTTTTGCACAGTACTGTATATACTGTGTGTTCCCAATCTACAACTTTGAGAGGGACTGCTTCAGGCTTTTCTTCCCTCACGATGCTCCTGGTTATATATTTTATCACGGACACGGCCCTTCTCACAGAGCACAATTTAAATCCTGAGGTCAACTCCAATTCCTGTAGAATCCTGTTAAGCTGGATCGAGTGTACTATTTCATCCTTTTATCCATGTAAAGATTAGAACCTCAAACTCAGGGCTTTCCAAATGGCGATAATTTTCAGTGGTTTTTCTGATAAATTCATTTAATTGGGTAATTGCTAGTTAATGAGCATCATGAACTGAATTGTTAGAGTGGTTAGTGGCAGACAACAAACCAGTTGAAATGTTTTTAAATCCTTGAGGCACAGAAAGTGATAGACGTCCTTTTTACTCTGTTTTGTGTTGTATTTCTTTATTTTCTTTTTTCTGAAAATCTTTAGGCTTCTGTGGTAAAAGTTTTTACTCGTGAAATGGAGCTCACATTACAAATAATAATATAAAAATAAATAGAAATTGAAAATAAATAAATAGAAAAATAATAGAAAATCAAATCTAACACTGGTCAACACTACTGGTACAAAAAAAAGTACATAACAAAAACAAAAAACAAAAATCCAACTAATGTTTCAAAGCAGAATGATGGACCAGAACACAAATTCTTGCTATGTGTTAACTAAATAAATCTGGGAAATATTTTGTTGAGACGGACATAATATAATATAAAACAGTTCACTTAATGTTACTCTTTGCACGTATAAAAACTGGACTCAAACCGATTTTCACCTGGGTGCGGAGTTTAGTGTTGGTTGCACAATTGCACTACTTGTCCTTATAGCGCACAATAATAGAAGGGATTTATTTATTTAATCGCACCATCTGTTGCACCCAGATGAGGATGGGTTCCCTTTTGAGCCTGGTTCCTCTCAAGGTTTCTTCCTCATATCATCTCAGGGAGTTTTTCCTCGCCACCGTCGCCACTGGCTCGCTCATTAGGGATAAATTCACAGTGATAAATTCAAATATTTATAATATATTTTTTGTTAATCCATTTATTTCTGTAAAGCTGCTTTGTGACAATGTCCATTGTTAAAAGCGCTATACAAATAAAACTGAATTTGAATTTGAATTTAGAGTACATGCTAATCACTGCATTGCAATAAACATAGCCACTGAAAACCTGTTGTCTTCTCTTCTGGAACATTATAGAGCTAAACATCAATGATCTGTCTGATATTAGCACTTTTATACTGGGCCGGACCCAGAGCCCTACAGACATTTGTGCTTACATATCATAAAAATGTAGATTCTGATCAAATTATGACCTGTTATTATCTAAACATCTTGTTATATCTTGGAAAGCAGAGCACATGAAAGAAAATTGTACCTGTGGCATATTTTGGCTGTAACAGAAAATCTACTAATTCCATATTTCTCTTATTATCACATGCTGCATGCACATGGATGGATCTTTAAACACCCACTTCACGTTTTACACTATAGCTCTCTGAAGTCATATACATACTTTAGAGTAACTATTCTTCACTAATCCTAAAAGTGCATATTATTTAAGAATGTTTTTTAAGTATATGGTTTAATTCCATTTTATAGAAATATGTCATATACTGTATGTGATTTTATAATGCACTCACTAGGCTGTACCTTCAGTTATGTTTCAAGTTCCACCTAAAAATATTTTATGTTAGTTTTTTGGGTTTGTTGCATTCCAGAAAGATCAGAAAAGTTTGATGGACACGCTATCAGATGCAGTGCGGCTGCTAATCAAAATGGGGTGTTTTTCAGTATAATAAATATTATATTGCACCATAATTATTTTCTGGTAAGATATTCACTTAGTAACAATAAGGAATGACAAAGAGTGTGTGCAGCAAACATACAGCTTAACATTTCTGATCATTTTTTGAAAACCCCAGCAGAGATACGTATGTTTAAATAAATCTAAATAAAAGCATAGTACTTTTGTGAATGTGTGAGGATGTACAGATGTACTTTCTTATGCCTTTAGACATAAATATCATATGTTCCAAAAACCTTTTGGTGATGTTTTGCATGCGCTGAGGTTAAAAGGCTGGACTGAGAGTAAATACCGCTTAATTATACACATATAATTATATTTCACTGAATTATAATAATTATAATTATAATTACTGCATTTAAAACATTTTGAGAACTTTGCCAAGTAAAATATAATTAAGTTGGATATCTTGGACGTCCTAATGTATGGGCTCAGAAGTGAGACTAAACACTTCATAATATACATTTAATTCACGAAAGAGAAAACTTTAGATAATTGTAAATATTGCATTGTATAATTACACAATCACCACATTAACAACGACTGGAAAGTTTCATTGCCAAGTGGTTCGAATGTGGTTGAATGCACCAACGTTCACCAATAGTGTTGAATCTGCTTCATATTTCACCAACAATTAGTGAGCATGTGGAAGCACAGACTTCTCTTCATGCTCTCTTGCAACGTCTTGCACCTAATAGACATGGCTTTGTCTTTCACTCAATCACTTATTCAGTCAGGATGAAATAAAAGAGTTGTAATGAAGTGAAACAGAAATGATGAGTCATTACCCCATTCCCTCCATTTCTTATTTACACCCTGCCTGTGCACATACACCTGCCCTCAGGACAATCCGCAAGCATGAGGAACGCTTTTAGGTTTCAGTGTCCATGCATAGTGTTTATATTGCTAATAAATAAATGTAATAAAGAAGAGATATTGGGTTTTTGCAAGAAAATCTAAAGAGATGGCCTGCATCGCCATTGCAACATAATGAACATCATTTATCCTAACACTTTTACTGTGCTGCTCCTGATTGCTTGAATTTTCATTGTATTATATTTATTGATATTATTTAAAGTTATCTGCACTACTGTTAGCATTGCTACAGTCATTGCTTTTGCAGAAAATGGCCTCTGTTTAATCCATTAATCTTTACTGTAAATTTAACAGAATTTTCCACATGGGTGCAAGCCATAAGCTGGGACAAGTCTTTTAGTTTTGCACTGGAAATGTGCCTTTAAGAGCTATCTATAAGCAATACAAGCTTACAGCCAATAATAAGGGTGGGGAATACAACACAAATGTCATACAACTGTATTTGAAAACGTTTGTACTATAAACAATATTTCTTTAACAATCTTTAACTGTCCAGTTTGGGTGAGCCTGTGCCCAAAGCACTGTGAATGTAGAAGTTGTGTAGAAGTGAATGTAGTCTTCTGCTGTTGTAGCCCACCTGAAAAGAGGTTTGTTGTGTTGTGCATTCTGAGATGCTCTTCTGCTCACCACGGTTGTAAAGAGTGGTCATTTAAGTTACTGCAGCCTTCCTGTCAGCTCGACCCATCTGGCCATTCTCCTCTGACCCTCTCTCAAGCAATGTTTCAGCCTGCAGGACTGCTGCATAATCTTGGTTTGGAATGGTTTTTGGCCCAATTCTGTGTAAACCGTTGAGACTTTTGTGCGTGAAAATCTCAGGAGTTTCTGAATTACTCAAACCAGCCAGTTTGGAACCCACAACCTTTCCACTGTTAAATCATTCAGATCAAATAGATAAAATGTTCCAAAAAGACAAGCGGTTGGGTTTTTTCTTTCACGTGGGCATAAAAGAGTTGTCAGATATGAAGCTCAAATATAGACCACATTCTTTAAGGCAATCCTTAGTAACTGTGTGCTCAGGGCTAGGGTGGTTTAAATTAGGCTACTAGTTTATTTATAGTTTGCGAAATAGAACCAAATAAATTGGGTGCAAAGTATCAGAGGCAGGTACAAACAAAAAATAACAACTGCAAAAGTGGGATTAGAAACAGTCCTGCACACATCTCTCAAGGGATATGAGGTTCAGGAACTGACATGATGTTTCATACAAATGTCCTTCATCAACTCTGTACATCCTGTTTCTATGGAATTTTGTGCAATATGCCAAATATTTACTACATCCAAAACCTACTATCTGTTAACTGCCGATCCTTTTACTACCTCCACTGTCTGTACTGAAGTACGCTGCACTTACTGCCTGGATCAAAATATTAATATCACATCATTATATTTTCCAGCCTCAGCCCATAACTAGTACTTCACTCGTTTTATTCGCCTACTTTCAATGATATTAATATATTAATGACATTCAGTAATGCAATTCATAAAATATTTACAGTTGTTCATGTATAACTGAAATTATTGTGCTCATATCGGCTGTAGTTTTCAGTGCAATGTATTACTGAGATGCTTCTATGTCAGTTCTGCAGCATTTCATCACACACCATCACAGCAGATCTAAATAGTTGCTTAGATGAGAAGGATATTTTTTAATTCCAATTTGTTAGACAACTCTTGTCACAGTACCCAAACAAATAATTGTAGCTCTTAAATCGAACTCGACGTAAGAGAAAAGGAAACACTTTTTAAAGCCCTAAATGATTTAGCTTGTGTAACAACTCATAATTAAGACGGCTTCTTCTTTAATGAGTGTAGCACGCTATTCAGAAAGCTGGCTTCAAATTTGATCATGAAAATTTAATAGGAATAAAAATGTTGCTTATTTTCTTCCATTGGAAAAAAAAAAGGGTACGAGGAGTGATACATTTTTGTTTGTAATGAGAGTGTAAAAATCTTGCACCAGTAGTGTGGGCCAATTTGGGTGCAATTTGATTAATGTGCATTGTTCTTATTTAAAAAAAATTAATCAAGCAAAACTAGAAAATGCATAAAAATCCCTTAATAATGAGTCTTCAAGGATGGGGAGACAAAATGAGATTTTTTTAGTGAGATTTTTTTCTCTCTTGTGGAATGTTAAAAAATACCAGGTTACAGACAGCACTGAGAGCCTTTTGCATACAGAAATGGGTGTTTCTTAATCACTACCTGCCCTGACGTGTCGTTATCATCCTTCAAGAGAAGCTATATATAAAATAGACCTCTAACATCTCCAGAATAATATTTTTCAGGGTTTTTGGTCCTTATCGGCTACACGGGGTGCTTCTCCTTTTTCCTTGGCCAAGAAATATTTTGCTGTTATCAATGAAGGTACCAGTTTCTGTTTCTATTTAGTCTTAGCGAGTAATGAGAATGTTGTGGTATGATGTAAAATACTATAAATGTACCTACATTTGTAAAACATGAATATGCCTTAATATCTAGCATAACTACATGTAAAGTTTCAGTTCTTGCAGCAAGTTCATACCTGATGCTACTTTACCGTAATTGCTTAAGGATCAAGTCTGGGGTCTCTTGTATGCAGGCACTAACTGATTAGGTATGTCAGAAGTAGTATCGTTAACAAGTGACACATTTATAAGGACAGAAAAATTTAGGAAGACATGAAAAGAAAGAAGTACAAGTGCAAAGCCTTGAGAATGATAGAAAGAAGTGTGATATGTTTGTGATCAATTATAGATTCAAGAGCAGTGATGGAGGAAGGAGTTAATATGCAGTCCACTGGGGAATATCATAGAGCAGGACCCTGAGTATGTGGGGAGAAATGAACACATTGCATCATATTATGTCAGTCTATCTATTAGAAACATGTCAAGGCATTTTCTGTACAAACAGATCATTGTGTAGAGGTGTGTTATCAGAGAAAGTCAGTAGAATATAATACCTTTATTGTCATTAAACCTTGCAGTACAATGAACTTTAGTGTGCATCTCCCGATACGGTTTTGTTTGACCCACATAAAAGTACAGACACTCATAAAATTAGACATTTAAAAGGAGCAATACTATAGCAGTGAATAAATAAATAAACAGGTAGGTATGGAATAAAACAACTTTGATATAAAAATGAACAATATTGCACTGGCTGTGGTTTTAAACACAACATTATAATATAGCCCTTGAGAGTTGTCGGAAAAAATGGTGAAAGATTGCTAGGAGGAGGTGGAGGCAATGTTTTGCAGAGTTCAGTTCAGGGGTTCAAGGTCTCACAAACAATTATTTTCTTGGCACAGTTTATAAATCTCCGAAAGGCTTTCTTGTTTGCTAGAGAACAATTTGCAAACATAACGCGTTGTGGTATGCAGGTCAGGACACTTTCTATAGAGCAGTGGTAGGACAGCTTAGAGGACAAGCTGTTATTTTTTAGTGTCCTTAGAAAATAGAGCCATTTTTGTCATAGTGCTATCAGTTGTCCGTGTATGGTCCTTGGTGATATGGACAAAGCAATGCAAAAACAGACCACAGTTATAAGCTATAAAGTTATGAAGTCAACATCCATTTAATTTCCCACCTATTCATGTTGGGAACTGTACTGGAAGTTTAGTTTGCTGGAATCTGGAGAAGTGATGGATAAATATGAAGGAAAAACATGAATCGGAGTGGCTTTCTATCTATCTAATCTGTAATTTTTGTCTGTATGTCTATCTGTGTCTAGATAGCTTCAGCAGCCATTTATTAGCTATTTATCCATCTATCCATCTATCTATCCATCCATTCATCCATCCATCCAGAGAGAGACAGATAGATAAATAATCTATCTATCTATCTATCTATCTATCTATCTATATATCTATATATCTATATATCTATCCTCTTTCTCTAGATAGCTTCAGCAGCCATAGATAGACAGACCAACATCCATTTATCCATCCATCCACAGAGACAGACAGACAGACAGACAGGCAGACAGACAGACAGATAGATAGATAGATAGATAGATAGATAGATAGATAGATAGATAGATAGATAGATAGATCTAGTTATCTATCAATCTATCCTTATTGACTTTCTCTATATGGCTTCAGAAGCCATAGATAGACAGACAGACATCTATTCTATCTAATCTGTCCTTCCTGTCTGTGAGAGACAGACAGACAGACAGACAGTCTTTTCTATCATGTCTGTCTGTACCTAGCTTCAATAGCCACAGATAGACAGACACAGACATCAAATCTATCTTGACTGTCTCTCTTTCTGTCTGTCTGTCTGTCCATCCATCAATAGCTTCAGCAGCCACAGATTGACAGACAGACAGACAGACAGACAGAGATGTTCGATATGTTTTATAGAAATGTTCAAAGTTTTGTGTATCTGATGCATTTCGTTTCTCATTGTTTTCACTTTTTTTCCCCAGAGGGAAGTGGCACCATGTTGGGACCTCTCGGTCACAGTACTGCGAGCGAAGTTCAGCCATTCACATGACTACTGTACGTGTCACAACACGCACACTTTAAATCTGTTCAGTTAAGCTTAACCTCATAGAATACAATGGTTATCATTGAAGATCATTAGGCATGGTATGAACATTTGAAAAACGATCATACCCTATCATGAGGAAGCATGTGAGGGTTTTTCATAACACTGTTTATGAAGAAAAACTGGACATAGTTATATAACATGCATTGTCAGTTTGCCTAAATGTGGAGTTGGCCATTTGTAACACTTTTTGTAATATCGTAAGTAATGTGGAGATTGCAGCAACTTTAAAGAAGATCTGCTCAGGGAAGTAACTCAGGGCTCTGCAAGCAAACAAACATCCAACCAGCGCAACAAGAAGGTGTCTCTACTCACTAGCTTTCAGGCCATTCTAACCCATTTTTTAGGAGGGTGTGGATTTGGAGGGAACCCTGACAGAAGGAGCTGTATTCACTTGGATTTTCAAAATGTAAAGCCTCACCTTACTCTTGCCAGGTCATTAGCATGTGATGGTCAGAGGGGCAGTGAGTAGCATTTCCATTTTAATAGCTTTATGATCACATGGTGCTACCATTGAGTCCTCTATTTCTGTCAAAATAAACTTTACAGGGTTTGGGGTAAAAAAAAGCACAAATGTATCAAGAGTTTTTAACTCTGACCTTGAGGATACCATTTTGGTTTTCTAGGAAACCATGTGATTAGTGGGCCTGACATCAGGCTTTGGTGGTCTAAGGTGCTTTAAACCTAGCTGTATAAAGATTGCTATACAAACGATGTAACTGTACATATGTTGTTTTATACTCACTGCAGTTTCTCAGTCTGACCTCTATGTGACCTTGTGTATGCCCACGGCCTCGGTCCATACTGTGAGCACTAAGAGCATTCCTAACTGCAATGCACCTGAGTGGAACGAGACCTTCCACTTCCGTGTGAACAGCCATGTCAAGGTGAGACCCCATGCCCTGACGGCTTGCGCTAGTCTGTGAGTGGTTTTCCGCATTTTGTTTTAGTTACAAACTTCATATAATAAAACTAACACCAATATTCAGACGCATGGTACTCCTGATTAGCTGGATCAAGTGTTTATCATCTTCTCCAGGATACACATGTCAACTCCAACCCCAGGGTTTTCCAGACACCAAGCACCGACTGCTCTGCTAAATTGTCTTAATTGGGTAATTTGGTAATTAGGTGGATAGTTATAAAGTCCTTCATTAACTGCAACAAAATCAGATGATTTCCAAGTCCTTGAAGTTGTACACAAAGTTGTACACTTACTTGCTCTCGCTTTAGCGAGGCTGTATTGTTAGAATATGCACTTCCTTATTTCCTTTACATAGAAATGGCTAATTTTAGTGATTTGTTGTATGGAATCCTGCACTTCCTTATGTATTGACAACACTGTTTTTCAAAAAATATCTTGGACTACATCATGAAGATACTGTTATACTTTTAGAACTGAACTGAATAGTTCTGACTGCATTGATAAAACACACACTTTCATATCATTCCTTAAAAAAATGAAATCATAATATTTTTTTTTCCTACTATAGAATATTCTGGAGCTAAACGTATATGATGAAGATCTTAGGCAAGACGACCTCTGCACTAGGCTCTTCTTCGACATCAGCACCCTCACACCAGACAAGAAGGAGACCAAGGTCTTCATCACTGATGAAAATGTCAGTACATCTAGACTCTACTGTATGGACTGTCATAAAATACAACACCATGCCGATATTTAAAATTCATCAATGATGGAGTGGTTTGATCCCGTCACTGATAAATTTCTTATTACAGCATGTCCCGAAGTGTTTTAATCTTCTTAAATGACAGCAATTAGACAGTGATTACTAAAGACTGACACCTCGTATTTTTTAACCATTTAAAGTTACATTTAATTTAATTTTTGAGAAACTAAAGCCCTCTCTCTTTAATATTTTTTGGTTGTTGGAAAACTTAAGGAAGAGGATTACACTGGAGACTCCTTTCCAAAATGTTACATAACTGTTTTCTTTTAAACAATAACTTTTTAGAATGAGTTCATTAATATGAACCTGTGATTTGTCTTGCAGTCAGAACTACGGTCTGTTCTGCTGGTAGAGGAAAATTAATCACCACATTCTGACCAATCACAATTGAGAATTCATCAGCGCTGTGGCATAAAGTTGGAATTAACAACCCGTCATTGTTAAGTGAAGGGTCTAAAAAGAGAAAGCATTCCAAATTTGTGTTACATGTAATGAATGTTTTAGTATTTAGAGTTCTTCTAATACATTTTCACATTGTGTTACATGATAAAATGTACATGTTGCATGAAATAATAATTCTTATCTACTGACTTCGCTGCCAAAACTGCAATGGTACATTAAACTTATAAACGTAAAAGGGGATTTTATAATCAAAACTAAGGGAGTTAATATCATGTTTTATTGTTTTGATCACACCAAACCATAAAAGTGGTGACACCTCTCCACATGAAATATTATCCATTTTGACTAGTATTAATGTTTTTTAGTGGTCAGCTGTTTACAGGCCGCTGTTCTGCTTGTGATTGCAGAAAAAGGATGAGCTGTGGGTGGATTTCGAGATCACAGAGTGGTAAGTAACAACAAACCACTCGAAGTACTGTCAATGTCATTTGAATTAGAATTATTAATCAACGAACGGTAAAAGGAAACTAAAGGTAAGATGTAAACAAGCACTTGACTCCTTTGTTACTCAGATTGTAAATCTAATTCACACCATGTTTAAAACTCTAGACATAATGTATTATTTCCTCTTATGTGATTGTATGCCATGCATGGGTATCTGAGATAATATTGCATGACATTTAGGAGAACCATTTTACACTTTGTGAAGAAGAGGACATAAAGTTTACATAAGGCTCAGCAATCATTTGTAGAGATTTTATAAATACTATATCTTTACAATTTCCTAGTTGAGAAGAATTAAGTTTGATTTATATTTCAAACTTTAGAGTAGATATTTTCAAGGTTAAAGGACTTTACAAATCTCATGTTAATTAGCCTAGTCATGTTGGATCAGATACAATCAGTAAGCTGTTCTGTTATGAAAAGAGATTAATGTATTCAACAATACACCTGACTGTAATTTTTCATGTTAGAGGGTACTGAAATCAATAAATGAATAAATGTCACATTTTACTGAACTCTATTTTGGTGTCAAAAGTCAGAGAGAAGGCCTAAGACTGAATACCACTTAATTATACACATGAACTACTGTATAGTCATGTTGTATTAACCACAATTGGAAGACTTTCATTGGCAAGAAAATAAAATTCATAAAATGTGATATCCTGTAGGTGCCGAGGTACTACTCTATTGTATTTAACTTAATTTGAATATTTCACTCACAATAACTGCATTAAACACATTAGGATAATGCTAATTGCCAGGTGGAATATAAATAAGTGTCCTGTCTTGAGGTCAGGAGGCAGGACTGAGGCTGAATTCCACATATTTATTTCACATAATTAAGCAAATTTTATCTCACTTAATTATACGTTTTCCCTTAATAACAATGACTGCATGAAAAACACATTTAAAGATCTTTCATTACCATGTGAAAAAATTAAAACCAAGGAACAGAATTGAGGCTGAGTACTGTCATAATTGATATATTATTTAATTGTGCAAATGTGGTTAATGCAACCAAAAATAAATAAATAAATAAATTCTAAATACCAGTATCAGTCCTGCTTTATATCCCAGATAGAAGCAGAAACCTTGCTATAGGTCAGTGCTGGAAGCTCTGCAGTGCAGAAACGTTCATTCATTCATTTTCAGTAAGCACTTTATCCTGGTCAGGATATTCACACCTTTGAGCAATTTAGCATAGTCAATCTACCTACTGGTAGGTTTTTGGGAGGTGGGAGGAAACCAGAGGAAACCCATATAGACGTGCATGAGCAAAAACTCCACAGAGATAGTAACGCAAGCTCAGGATCAAACTGGAGACTCTGAAGCTGTCAGAAGGGAATGTTAGCCTCTGCAACACAGTACTATCCGAGTGACTAAACAGACCTTTTTATTCTCATATTACAGCTCTGAAGCATCTCGAGAATATCTCTCCAATGGAGTTCTTGTGGTAAGAGTTATTTTGATTAAGCCATGCAAAGCATGCTCAATTGTTATTTAAAAAAAAAAAAAAAAAAACACCCCAATGTACAACCACACAAATGAAACATAGAGGATAGGGCGACCTATCCATACTGCAACCCATACTGCACACTTATCATCAACTAAGCAGTTCGTTTTCATCTAGAAACATAGCACCCAAATGTACAACAGTCTCATTTAAATGGGATGTGCACAACTGAAATCCTTTACAAAAACCCATCTAGATGTTTTATAAAACATCACTGCATTCCAATTATTAAATAATCTTGAGTGACATATTATGGTGTCATAATATGTCACTTAATAATATAATAATAGAATTCATAGATATCAAGTTATTATAGTTATACTTGATGGTCATATACAGTTAACGCTGCCAAGTTTCCTTTATTTATTAATGTGGATGTGGTGCACTCAGGGGAACCCATTTCTAAAATCTGCATACATCAGACTTTTTCTTACTGTGATTTTAGGCAGCGCCGCTATCCATCGTGGAGGTGAAGATAGATAAACTACCGCCTGAGGGTAAGAAGATTAAAACTGTGTGTCCAGTTTAAACTATAAAAGTCAAATCACTGACCTCACAGTTTAATTAAGTGAAAATGCACTTAATTGTAGACGGTGTGTGGCACTGACCTCTATAATGTGTGTCCGTGTGTATTTCAGTGCAACAGAACATGCTGTTAAAGTTACGAGGGGCGTATATTGAAGATCAAGTCATCTCAATCTCCAGGAAAAGCAGCCTCATGCAGACTCTTCGCTACTACATCAACAAAGATCTGGAGACCAAGATTGAACTTCAGGCGGTAGATATTTTTAAAACCCTTAGATGTGCTCCTATGTTATATTACATAACAAATTTCTTTTCAGTGTAGAACAAAGCATGAAAGGGTGCTAAATGCTACAGTACAATGTCTTTCTACTACTGTATATCTACTGTTCTATAAGTAACACTACTCTTCTAAACCTGATTATAGTAATGATTTCTAAAATTTATATTTGGTGTCACTTATGAGTCTAGTTCCAGTGAAGGTTTCTTCCTCATGTCGTCTCAGGGAGTTTTTCCTTGCCACTGTTGCCTACGGCATCCTAATTATGGATCTAAACCTGGATTTCTGTCAAAGTCTGGATTCCTGGATTTGTGGCAAAGTCTACTGTTAAAAGCACTACAGAAATAAAATTGAATTGATTTCAGTCTTTGTGATACAATCACATAGCTAGTTTTGGACGAATATGTTTTTCCTTTTACTTTTCTTATATGCCTGTTTATAAATGTGTCATTTCTTTCGGATTAGGATGGGAAGGAAGCAAGTCCAGCTTCGTCCCCTGCATCCCCGTTGTCCCCTTCATCCACATCAGAGTTCACATTCTCTTTTCCTGCAGTAAAGGTGACAACTAACAGTAACATAGCAACGGTGTCTGTTATCAAGTTCACCAACAGAATGATTTAAAGTGATTTTACTTAATATAAGGAAGAGTAATTCTTTCTTCTGAATAACCCGGTTTCCCGGCATACTCGTATTAATGCAAAGGTGACAGCATATCTAAAATAACATCTTATGAACGCCCGTGATAGAAAAAAAAAATCAGAAATAAAAGAACAATAGATTCTTGTTCAATATGGATCTACCTTTCCATTGTGACTTAATGCTGATCTGTTGTGTTTTAGGTTTGTAAATAGCCACTGTTCACTTGGGATGCATCAGATTTCAATACTATCAGACTCAGAAACAAGATTTATACAGCCGTATTTGTAATTGTTAGCATAAGTACGCTGCAGTCATTCATTCCATGAAACTCATTAATGAATACAGCTTTACTGTATTATTGTACGTCTAATTTTACATGGTGTGAATATTTTAATTCATGTGAACATTTTTTTTTAACCATATAAAGTTTTACCAAAATGACAGCAGATCATGCTGAAGAAAGCTGAATTAATGTACCATTAATATTATCTTAAAATGTCATGAGACATATTAAAAAATATATATAATTTTTCCACTTTTTCAAAAACAGTTAAAATCAGAAGGTATTTTTACATTGTTTTGATAAACTGCTGAAGAAGAAATCAATCAAAAAATATTCTAGCAGCTTTGCTACATGAATAATGTAATACTTATCCTACGGCTACAGTGTTATATATCATTTAATGTCATTTGATTTTTCCCCCCAAATCTCCTTGTTAGCAGTAAATTCAATACAGGGTTAATCTGTTTGTTTTACTCTACAGGAACCTGTAAATTTGCAGGTGAACACAGTAGAGAGGTATCAAATTTTTAAAACAGTTTTTTGTACGTTAACAGTTATTGGTTTATAGATTAGTTATTATAAACTGTCACATATAATAACATGTATATGTGTGTAGCTCTGAGGAGGATATGAAGGTGCGTCTGGATTTTGACATACCTGCCGAGGAGAAGGCGTTTCTGGCAAAGAGGAAAGAGGTGGTGTCTCGTGCACTGCAGAAAATACTCAACCTCAAATCTCCCCTGGATCCGAGTAAGGTAATACACTTTAAACACAAACAGATTGACACGTTATTAAATAAGTACAAGCAATGAAAAATTAACATCTATCACTATGGCTGGCTGGTGCTGGAGATCAAACTAACATGACAGAGGTGGTGCCACACCATCAAAAATGGTGAGATGAAATTTGATAAACTATTCAAGTTTTGAAAGCTGGAATTTACAAATGTTCCTATTTGGGATAATTGAGAAGAATTACATGGGTGTATACAATATTCCTCTTCTAGATATTAAAACCATGGAGTGTAATATACAACCTAGTTAGCATGTAAAACAGATCTGTATAAACTTAATTTGTGGTTAAAATGACAGGTCATAGCCTCTCTATTCTCACCTCTCTACTCTCTCTAATTTGACTCTTTCCACAATAATCTGTAAAAATGTGACTCTCCATGTACATTATACACTTTATTTCCTTAAAGCAAACCTTGTCTACAGTAGTGATCATTGGAGTCAGATCATTTGGCCTCTGTTCACCAATAAGAGCTGACTCTTTCAGCTCGTAAATGACTCATTATCATTTTTGCCCTAATACACAAGACTACATACAGGACATTTTTAACATGCAGTAGTGTAATGAGAGGATCCTGCTAGTATTAATGCCTTATACACACAGTTTAGAGGCAAACACACTTCTAAACAACAGATTGTTAAAAATTGGTTTCCTTGGACACGTTCTGATTAAATTACATTGTATTGTAACAGCATTGCCTATATCTACCAAAAATGCTCATATATGTGAGTCGGTTCTCAACATTCAACTACAAGAGCAGACTCAAAGAACCAACTCAAGGAACCGACTCGTTAGCGATAGACTCATCAAATAAACAACAGCACTTTGAGTCACTAAAAAGTGTCGGCTACTGTTCAGTCAAATGTTTCCACTAGGCAATTTATATAAGACAGCAGTAAAATCTTAAAATACACATCTACATATTAATCTGCATGCTATATTACCGGATCAATAATATAGGCTAATGTTGCTAAATTAATCCACTAACATACCAAAATACTGACGGATGGTCTGTCCATGATTTACCAAAAGACAACTGTTATTGATTATACTCAAGATTATACTCTAGATTAGACTCAAGACCTAATTTCAGTCTTATTTGAACTTTTTCTGCAAATATCTTTTAGGTTTGTTGCAAGCTTATACTGTATGTTCACCTTAACAGCTGTTTGTAAAACTTTGCTAGCACCCGTGCTTAGCATTCAGATCAAACCAAATGAGCGTAGCAGCAAGAAATTACCTTTAACATGCCAACAAATTAGCAGAAATTTCATTTATTTTAAAAGTCATAAACCGTGAGTAAAAAATATGGTCATACTTTGCCAAAAGTCAGACATTATCAGCTTGAAATGCTGAAACAACCCCCAAGCTAAATACAAATCACATAAGGTTTAGATTCCTGCCCTCCAGTATAGGAGAGGTTTAAATTAGATTAAAAGGTTTTAAAATGGTCCTAAAAGACTTATTATTTTTTATTACTTTACTTTTATTAATACTTAACCTGTTAAATCTTTCCATACAATAATTTTTGGATTACAATTTTCTTTTTAAAACATTAAAATGAGGCAATGTGTGCTAATTTCTATGTAACAAAAATCCATTTATCAACAATTGGATTTTACTCAGAATGTTGGTCAGACTTTTATAAAATTTGGAAAGGCATAAGCACTTTCCTACATGTTCTGTGATTTTTCAGCTTGTTAAGCGTTAGTTGGGTAATATATTTTGTGTTTGTTAAAGGCAGCAAAGCCCTGAACAAGGCCAGTGTTTAATAATCTGAAAAAGAGAGAGAAGAAAAGTCACTCTTTAAGTCACCTAGCTTCACGTAGCCACTCCACCTAGCAGCATGTTTCTGTACAGGGCCGTTTACTGACAGAGGGTGTGTGTATGTGGGATTGTTCATGTTTAGGTGCCAACAGTGGCTGTGGTGTGTTCAGGAGGCGGCTCGAGGGCCATGACGGGTACATACGGCTTTCTGAGGGGACTGCAGCATCTTGGCTTGCTGGATGCCATCAGCTACATCACCTCTTTGTCTGGCTCCACCTGGTGGGTAGTAAATATATCACAGTCACTTACACAGGTTCCACATTTTATACTTACTTTGCTCTTTAATATGAGTGCTCACAAAAACATACAGGTATAGATTTGCATGAGATCTGCACGAGACACTTTCTCATATAATACTAAAGACAAGTTCTCACTGAGAGATTTTTCTGTACATATGTTGCCATCTAAAATATTTTTACAAAATTGAATCAAATTTTCAAAAACTCAGAAAAAGAAAACGTGAACAATCAAGGTAACACTGGAACACACACACACACACACACACACACACACACTTTTGCCCTTTTTTTTTTTTGGTTGTCTTTTTTCTGGTATATTCCCTTTGGGTTTCTTGAGCCTACATTCAAAACTGACATAGAAACAAATGTATGGAACTAAACTACTCTCTTTCTCTGCATCAGGGCTAATGCGTATCTCTACAATGACCCACTTTGGTCAAAGAAAGACCTGGATGAGGCAATTGTATCGGTGAAGAAGGAACTCTCTAAGAGTACCAAAAGTCTGTTTGGTCCCAGTCGGTTGAAGTATTACTATTCTGAGCTGCGGCAGAAACAGAAGGACGGTCACCCTGTCTCTCCAATCGACATGTGGGGGCTCATGATAGAAAATGCCATTTATGGAAAGGTCTGATTCCCTGTTGATAAGGAAAGTAAATTGTGATTCATATTGCTGTTCGAGTTGTATGGATATTTTTAGGTTTTAATTCAGTCTAGATAACAGAAGTCAAATATCCATTTGAATGTTTTGTGAATTGCTGCTTATATGTGCTCTGTACTGGAATACAATTTGTTAAGACAGGATAGGGGAGTTCTATCTTGATCTCTGAACTCAAATAATGTTATCATCTACCATACATTTTTTTAAATATCATTTCAATAGGTTATAGAATGTAACTGGTCTTGTATAGAGGACTAACCAGAAGACTAAATAATATACAATATCAGATACACACATGTAATCACAAAGTTCCGTCATATATTGGTTATAAATGGAGAACATCAAGGGGCCAAAAACAGAACCTTGTGGGACACTGTACTGCACTTTTTTAAAGCTATGAAAAACTCGTAATAGCTTTAAAGCACTGGTAACAAATAGGATCTAAGCCAGGCCAAAACACATCTGTGTTTTTCAGCCTGTCCATTAAAATGTCTTGGACAGGAGCGTCAAATGCAACACTCATGCCCACAGTACAATAACAGAAATATATCTACAATCTAAGGTTGATTCCACCCACATCTAGTTCTTATTCTTCTAGAAATTGTGGTTTATCTGAATACTGAAATATTTAACACTTAATATTTACTATCTTTGCTTCAGAAACACACAGCTACACTGTCTGAGCAGCAGGAGGCAGTCTCCGAGGGCCAGAACCCTCTCCCAATCTACACAGCTGTCAACATGAAGAAGGACACTGGCGGCTTCTTGGTGGCTGGTAAAGACTGCACATTAAACCTGAGACTTATAGTTCAACCTGCCGTGATCTGAACTCTGCTGGCTGAAGTATAGTAAAGATTTGGGCCCACAGGCATATACCGAACAGGTTTAGTCAGGTAGTTTTTTACTCCTTGTTTTTTAACAGAGTGGTGTGAGTTTACTCCATTTGAGGTGGGATTCCCCAAATATGGAGGCTTTGTGCCTACAGAATATTTTGGGAGCGAGTACTACCTTGGTCATCTGGTTAAGAAACTACCAGAGACACGGGTCTCCTTCCTTTTGGGTCAGTGTTGCATCACTACACCTCACAAATTCCCACATTGTGTGTCATACTGTCTAACTAATACTAATCTAACAAACTGCACGCACAGGCATGTGGAGCAGTGTCTTCTCTGCTAACCTGATGCAGCTCTGGAAACATGTCACTGGAGCGGTGCCGTCCTGGACTTCATGGTTGGGGGAGGATGTGTGTAGCATTGGTAAGACTGTATTACTGAGCTCATTTCTCTCACCCAGTCTGTTCTTTTTCCTGTGCTTCCTGTGCAACATTGCATGTTTCCTTTTAAGGGAAGATGAGATAATGCCAAAAGCCTGTCTAAAATTAGCCAAAATATTGTAAACAGTGAAAAAAGGAATAAATCAAATCTCGTGTCATTGTTTTTTTAGATCACCACAGACATAATGTATAATGTATAAGATGAACAGAGCTCATTTAAGCCAACAGAATATATGTATTTATACAGAAGTTGAATATGACCCCATACTTCAGTACATTAGGACTGTTTATTTCATTATACGCATCAAGTAATGCAAACTGAATGTATCTTTTTAGCACAAGAGATGAAATCAAAGAGTAACTAATCCTCAGTAATGTGTGTTCTGGCACGCAGAGACAGATAATAAGCAGTCAACGTTGGATACCTTGCGTCTCGGTTCAAAGAGTTCGACACTGAGCAACTTCCTGCATGGTCGTCCCATCATTTACAAAGTGTACAACTTCCTGCGAGGCTTCTTCCTGCACAACATGTACAGTGAAAGCTCCACCTTCAACACCTCTAAAGGTAATTTATTATTGATTTATTTATATTTTTACTATACCTATACTCGTGGTCATTTATGCAATTTTTATACTGTCAGTTCATCTTTCTTTTGCTTCTTTCTTTTTTTTTTCTCTGCCCTTGTTTCATTTGAATATCCCATTTTGTACAGTAAGTGCATTATATAGTGTATATTTTGTATAATATAATGTGTTGTTTGTTTCTTGCAATGAATATTGGGTCATAAACATTTCTCAACGGAGGAAATTGAATTTATGATGAGGAGTGATCATTCTGAGCACATCCGACTGAACAGCATTAGTCCTCCCACGTCTGTACACTGGGCAGTCTGACCTTCCGACTTCAATGTATCACTTCCACTGGTTTCAACTGAAGACAGGAGACTAGAGAAGACATTAAATTTTACCTATCCATTTTTGCATTTGCATTTTTGCAGATACACAGTTATTCAACATTGTGACATTCACAGTTTGTGCCAAGTTTGTTCAAGGTTTGTGCTCCTGAAATAATCTTTTTGGGAATTTTATCCCAAGTTTTCTTATTTAGGACAGATTTCACGTGATGCGCTTCATGTGTCTTATGTTTGGAAATGATGGCTGATTAATAATGACTCAGTAATGTCGATTTTTAAAAAAAACAACAACAACAACAACAATATCCTGATTAATTTAATAAACCTTGATAAAACTTTGATAAAAGCTTAGGTTCTATATGTTGTGATGTAAAAATACTGAATATAATTACATGCCTATGACCATCAGTTATCATCATGTGAATGCCATGATGCCTTGAATGACACTGTTTGGGTTATTATTACCATTTGTATTTTAAAAAGTTCATAAACAAGTTCATGCTTAACATTTTAAATATATAAACCAAATTAATTCGGCTTTCTTTTTATTAAAATGGCTTTAAAGTGGCTGCATCTACAGGCTCCAGCTATGTGTTTTATTTTCCTTATTGATATAACATAATATTAATATCATACAATGTTAGACACTACACAGTCAAGTCTGTTTAACATTATGTAACAATGTAACATTAGTTAGAGCAGGTCTGTAAGAATATCAACATGTATCATATCTTGAAAGATTGGCTATATTTGAGTTAAGTACAAATACAAAGTTCTGTAAATTCATGTGCAAACTAGTTTTTCCTGAGCATGTCTGAATAAATTGGTGTAGGACTTTGATATTTAGCTACTAAGTTGAAAGAAAAAGGTTATATAGTACACAGCATGGGGAAGCACTGCTGTAATAATCGTCTGCACAATTAGAAGCATGTGGCCTTCACATTGCAGTCATGTAAACATTTGCCCTTTCAATGATGGGCTAGCAATCAGCTTAATGTCATTTTTGTTCCACTGCCAAATGAACAGATGATTTGTGTGTGTATATATATGTGTGTGTGTGTGTGTGTGTCATGATGAGCAAATAACAGTCTGTGATTAGTATGACACATACATCAAGGATCATCTCCTGTCTAAAAAAGCATTATCATATGTCCATGTATGTATGTTCAGTTGAAGCTGAATGTAAGCCAAATGTACCTTTTCTGGCCAAGGAATTATAATTTCTGTTCTGATTGTGTGCTGTTTGCAGAGACACACCCGGATGTGTTTCCAAACAATTTGACCCCCACGGACTCCACCCTTGGCTTGGTAGATGCTGGATTTGACATTAACGCCGCCTTCCCTCCTGTGCTCCGGCCACACCGTCACGTCGACATCATTCTGTCCCTCAGCTGCTCCTGGACTATGGACCATCTAAAGGTGAGAAAAATGAGCAGACATTCAGTGTATTCAGTCATATTTGACATATTTTGCTCATTCTGTTGCAGAGAAAAAAAAAAAAACACGTAGCCCATGACTGTGAGCATGTAGAGTTGCTGCCTCACAGTTCAGGCCTCCCCGGTTTGATTCTGTTCTTTCCGTACATGTTCTCCTTGTGTCCTTGAGGTTCTCCAGTTTCCTTCCACCTTCCAAAAACATTGGTGACTCTAAATTGAAGGTGTGAAGGTGTGTGTGATTGTTTGAGTGTATGGTTCCCTGCGATGTACCAACATCCTATTGAGGGTGTATTCCCTCCTCACACCCAGTGTTCCTGGGATAGATTTGCCAGGATAAAGCAGTTATTGAAGATGAATGAATGAATGATTTTAGTTTATTCAGTTTATTTTGAAATAGCAGTTTTTTATTGATACATGCTGTGTCTTCTCTTTTGTTGTCCCTTCAGTTAGGCAACTGAATGAAACATGTATTTTTGTGTGTGTTGTGTGTCTCTGGTGCATATTTTTGTCTACTTTCATATGTGCCAGATCATTAAGGAGACTCAGGAGTACTGTGCCAACCGCCAACTGCCTTTCCCAAACATAGACTCCAGCAAGTTTGAGGATAAGCCCCCAAGGGAAGTGTATGTGTTTGAGGATGAGGAGAATCCCAGCGCTCCCATAGTGATCCACTTCCCGCTGGTCAACATCTCCTTCAAAGAGTATAAAGCACCTGGTAAACTCAAATCATTCACTCACCTACATTATTTAGGAAGTGGGAAGTGCTTTGGCATCATCTTTTATTTTATATTAGAGAACCACAAAGCTCTGTGGCTTTAACGAGTTTTAATTCTCAAAGGTTTGTTAGATATGCATAAAGTGCTTTTCATCGTAGGAACTGGTATGCAGTCTGTAAATGAACAAATAAACCAAGCAACATAAAACTCTTACTGTACCTTTGATTCAGACTTAGCCTGAAATTATCTATATAAATGTATAAAACGCAGTCGTTTTATACGTTTAAATATGGAAACTTGGGCACAAATAAGTCCATACACATACAAAACACATACTATCAATAGAATGACAACTGCAGGACAAATTAATGAATACACAATAGTATGAATAACAACATAGGACACAATAATTAGAAAACAACAACAGTATCAGCATCCGGATGAATGCAGATGGCTTAAAAGTGTGCAAAACTGACCAGACTGTTGAAACTGCATCTGACGCATACCATGAGACGTAGCAGAATATGAACGTACTAGCATATAAAGACATCAATGTATTAGAACTACTTCAACAGGACTTTTATTGCAGACGCTCCATATAATCCAAGCCTAATAATCAAGTCTCAAGTCTGCTTTAATTATAGAGCCCTTTCCACTACAAAGTAGACCAAAGGACTGTACAGCAGCACAAAAAATACAAGGATACTAAAGCAAAAATCAACAAACGGAAAAATAAAAATAACCTTGAAGAAAAAATTAAAACAATTTACATCTTCTAAAAATCAACAATTTAAAAGCCATAGGAAACAAATATGTTTTCAAGTGAGATTTAAAAACGTCAGATGAGGGTGCAGATCTGATGTCAAGTGGAAGGGTATTCCACAGTCTTGGGCCAGCGACCGAAAATGCCCGATCCCCTTTAGTTTTCAGGTGAGTTTTCGGAACTGAAAGCAGTAAGCATTTGAGTGTTCTTTGAGGTCTACCAGAGTTCATATGAATCAGATCCGTAATTTATTCTGGAACCATATCATAGACAGCTTTAAAAACGTACAGCAACACCTTATACTGAATCCGATATTTAACAGGAAGCCAATGCAGCTTTTCCAAAACTGGAGTAATATGCTCCCTTTTCTTTGTGCTAGTAAGGAACCTCGCGGCTGCATTCTGGACCAATTGCAATTTTGAAAAAAAGAGATTGACTTACTCCCAAACAAAATGCATTACAGTAGTCCAAACAGGAGGAGATAAATGCATGAATCACTATCTCAAGTTCAGCAACAGACAAAAAAGATTTCATTTTTGCAATAGTCCTCAACTGGAAGAAGCAAATTTTCACCACACATTTAATCTGATGATCAAGCGTTAGAGCTGAGGCACAAATTACACCCAGATTCCTTATTTGGGACTGCACATGTGTTGTCCATGGACCTAAAGCATCTTTTATATCACTGTCAACCTTATTTGGCCCAAAAAAAATGATAACTTCAGATTTAGTCGCATTTAGCTGGAGGCAATTTTGCTCTAACCAGCACTTCACCTCCTCAAGACATAATAACAAAGATGAGTGAGAAGTTGGTCTTCCAGATCTAATAGGTAAATAAATCTGAATATTATCAGCATAAAGATTGATAAGACACACTGTGTTTTTAAAAAAAATAAGACCTAAAGGCAGCAAAAATAGTGAAAGCAGAATAGGCCCCAAAATGGAGCCCTGAGGAACTCCACAGTCAATAGAAACTGAAGAGGAAGAGAATAATAAACATTTTTTTTTAAATGTGTTGTTATTTAAAAAACAAAGCTTTTTATAAAGAGGCTAGTGGGAACAACTGCTTATAGCTGCTACAATGGAAGTGATAACAGGAACTAACTTGTCTCATGGATGTTCCACAACATTAAACACAACTATAAATGGATAAAAAGTATGATGTGTTGCTATTACTAAATTAAGAAATGATAATCATTGGCAAATTGCTATGGTATGCGAGGACAGTCTGAAGTGAACTTGGATGATACAGTGTAAAAGATGCTAGAAATGTTAATCCAGATGAAAAGAACAGGAGCTGATACTGATATGTATGTTTACTCTGCAGGAGTGAAGAGACAGGGAAAGGAGGAGGTAAAGGCCGGAGATGTTGATGTGAGCACTGGATCCTCTCCATACGTCACATCAAATCTCACATATGCGTCGGAGGACTTCCAGAAATTGGTGGAACTCACTTCCTATAATGTCTCCAACAACAAGGAGAGCATTGTGTGCGCGCTAGAGAAAGTTCTGAACAGAAAAGGGCTTACTAAGAAAGCTTCTAATGAAGAAAAGTAAAAGCGTACCGCCGTAAAAACACTTGCGTGTTGTTTGATTTTTGCTAATCAGCTACATTTTAACTGCATGCTTAGTCATTTTTATAACTTTTAACTCTAAGATTTAAGGATGGCAGTAATAGAGTAACCATAAAGAAAATATGCTTTATTACAACAAAGTTATTGCAGCGGAAACTAGAACCCTTACAGTTAAGGAAATGTGTGGAGTAAAAAGAATGATCTGGAAATGTTGTTAAACAAATTCAAATAGCCCTAAAAAGTGCAAAACAACGTAACCACTATAAAAAAAGTTAGCACTTACACACACACACACACAAAAACCCCTCCCAACAGAGTTTTGGGCTGATGGTATTCCTAGTTTGTGACCTTGTGAGCCAATATCAGAATGTATTTTTGATAGACTTTAAAGCACTATTGTAAGTCGCTCTGGATAAGGCCGTCTGCCGAATGCCATAAATGTAAATGTAATGTAAAAAATATCGTATAGTCCATTATTTACATCACTCGCTTTGTGTTATCTTGTTTAAATCAAATTCACTGGAACTGTTACTAAGAGGGCATGATAAGGAAGTACAGAAAGAGCTCTCCACTACATTCCCTACAGCTTCCTGCTGTTTAGTATTAGACCTCTTTTATATCCACTTCTGCCTATATCCAGCTTCAGTTATTAAATTAACTTGAAACACTCAGGATGGAAGTAAAGTGTTTCTGTACCGGGTTTTTAGTCCTACAGCTGCAAACTCTTACCACAAATAATCTCAAAGCTTGTTTGTTTAATTTCGCATTTAATTACGTTTTTATTATATTAAACTACCCTTTTTGTAACTGAGTTTAGAGTTTAAAAATCTGCTTTATACCATGCTAAATTCTGTATTGCTAAACTGGTCAGAAGGGGTTGCTTAATATAGCAACTTATAGTAACAACTCAGACAAAGATTTGTATGCTCTTTGTGGGTTCGTTGATGGCACGAAAAGCTGCATTTTTTTTTCAAGTGAGAGGAAAAAAAGAGAGGCTGGCGAAGGTAATTATTAGGTATTAAAGTGACAACAGGAACTAGCTTGTTTCATGGATGTTCCACAAGATTAAATACAACTATAAAAAGATACAAAGATAAAAAATATATAAAATGTGTTGTTCATTAATAAATAACACAATTAATGTTGGCAAGCTGTTGTGGTATTAGAGGAATAAACCAATTTGAGATGTGCTGTTCTGGGTAAATAATCAACTTCAGGGAGGTTTTCTTACTTATTCCATCATATATTTTTTCTTTCCTTTCATCTCATTGTATTTCAGCCAGTTTGAATTGCCTTGTAAAGCCTTTTGTAAACGTATCTTTAAACAGTATGCATGTTATGCTGTAAACATCTTTGAATAGCAACTGTTTTAATCTCTTAAAGCTTCATAAGACATTATGTCCTTCATCAGCTTGCACAGCTGACATAATGCCTTGTGTCAAAAAAAAAACAAAAAAAAAACATTTTGATAAAACCTGTACTAGTCATTTTAGCATTCTCCACTGATGTGATACTACATGCAGCTGGTAAAAATATATTTACTTTTTATAGCTAAGTAAGTGGGGCTCCTCTAAACACTGGTCTACATTAACCCATCATAAATAAATAAATGTCATTTCGGACCAAACTTTGTGTCAGCATGCGCTTCATTTCAGATTTATGCTGTACGTTTACCGCTCAGTCTACTGCAGTTTACGTTCTATATATATATACACACAAGACATGTACCATATGGAGTGCACTGTAGAAGTGAGTCAGGTGTACTAGTAAAGGGAAAACAATAATATGAGCAGGATGACTCCAGGAGCAGGACTGGGAATCACTGTGATATATCACAGTCTATCCCGCACACGGAGTAGACCCTTCTACACAAGCCAAACACCACAAACTTTGTATAAACAAAATATAGTTCTTTAGTGATTCTTTAGCTTAAAAGGTTCCCTTATTTGTCCCAAGCCGAATGTGATGACATCACCCTTGTTCCAAAAGGCATGATGCGAATGCCTCGGAGGGCTTTCACATAAATATTTACACTCTGGACACTAAGCAGGCGAAGATCCCGTCGACACAACAAATCAGCTTTGACTAGGAGAGTGTTCTATTAGCCAAGATTAGAAAGTGGACTGTGAAGTGGCAAAGCAGCAGCAGCAGCATCGTAAAACGCCTCTCCTAGTTTGGGCTTTGTGTGGTTAGGGAGTCTCCTGGTGTTTAGTGAAAGATCCCCTTCCACAGACCATTATGAAGATGTATTTCAACTAATGACATTAATACATTTGGCAGGAAATTTGATCTAAAACATCTTACAAGTCAATCTTGCTTTTTTTTTTATATATCACTTGTGAATAAGATCTGAAGGTTTTAAAGTCCTCCACCAGAGGCACATTATATAAAATCACAATCCTTTCCATGAGACAGCTATTTCCTTGGAACCGCAGTAGTTTCTAGCTGGCTGACTCATACTCTGCAGGGAATAGTTCAAGTGCGAGTCAGAGGGCCACTTTGGATGATGCCAAGCAGATAGCACCATCACATAACAGAGATGTTACCTCTAGTCTTCTTTGATATCCTGTCCATGAAAACAGGAGCAACATGAAAAAGAGAGTGAGCTTGACAAATGGAGTGTGTGAACTTGACAAGCAGTTTTGCAGTCTATAAACAGTTAAAATGTGTAAGGTATCATTAATTAATAAATGAAAAATTGTAATTGTTGGCAAATTGCTGTAGCATAAGAGGGGAAAAACACTTCGGGACATGCTGTTATAGGAAAATAATCAACTTTACAGTAGTATCAGTAACTCCGGATGTAACAATACACAAAATCCAAAATATAATACAATACTATAGATTTTTTTAGTACAGCAAAAATAAGCATTGGCTGAATATGTGCCTTAGGTTTCCATTTTCAAGGTAGCAAAAGATTCAACATTATATATGGAAGTATTTTCTGGACTATTTTCAAAACTAATTGCAAACTGTATTTGCAATTGCGTTTTCTATTTGTGGACACATAAACTGTGACATAATTCAAATGAAAATGCAAATCGTGTATTATCGTTTTTCATTTTTGCTTACACGAATGTACAATGTCTGCCAAATTTCAAATGGAAAAGCAAAGTTCACTGGCAATAGCATTTCCCACGTCTTACGAGTTATGGCCCTGACATATCGAAATAGCAATAGCAGTTACCCCGTTTGCTAGTTCACTTCCTTAGCGTCGCGTATGGAGCCTGCCAAAATCCAAACGGAATCACAACTCCCTTTGCATTTGCATTTCCGATGCCTTGCACAGAAACCTGTCAATCAATCAATGTTAGGGGTGGGAGTATACTATGGAGCGTGTTTGTATTTGGAAGTGATGTCAGTCCCAGTCAACCGCATTTTACAGCGCCTTGTGGTCAACAGCCAAGAAGGAAAATGTGCTGAACAGACGATTTTGCGGATGCTTTATTTACAATTTGCAATTAGTTTTTAATATAGTCTAGAAAATACTTCCATAATTATAAAGGTATAATCATTTAAAATTTATAATGACACTGCACTTTTGCCTGATCCGACTACTTAACAGCCAGCAGTCCTTCATGTAGCACTGCGACACTTTACTACTGCCACTTCCGGTCACTTAGATATTTACTATTCAGATTTATTATGCACTGTTTATTGTACTCGTATTTACTGTTCTGCCTTATTTAATAGCACCTCATTGGCACGTCTGCCATTGAAATCATTTAACAGCACTTGTCACTTTAATCTGCCATTGTACACCACTGTTTCATTTACCTCATTTACCTTATTACATTACGGCGTCATCTCAACCACTCATGTCCAAATATGTGTTTGTTCATGTCTAAGTGTTTGTACTGTCAATGTCTAAATCTTAGCCTTGTCACAAGCATTTCAAAGCTCAGTGTACCCAGTGTGCAAATGACAAATAAACGACTTTTGACTCATGACTTGAGCTGATTCTTGATTCAGACAGGAAATCCTGTCTGAATGCAAAGAGAGACTTTGCTGTGAGTGCGTTGCTTTGTTTTTGCAAACTAATTCCCCCGACTGATACAAAAGATTGATATTCTAATCTCACGTTTTCAGTCCACGACTTGTAGACTAAAGTGGAATCCAAAATGCTCGCATACACCAGGCATTTGGCAGAATGTTCCACTTCCTGCTTTCTGCTGATTGTAGCCATTGCTGTTTTTCACAAGGTGATATGCTAGTATTTGTTTCATCTTGCTAATATGTAAAACAAAATAAAAACAGAATGCTCTGGCAATAATTCAGCTGGTCATGTTTGTAGAAAGAAGGGTTGTGCATATGATCCCAAGAACACCATACCCACAGTGAAGCACAGAGGTGGGAGCATCATGATATGGGGCTGCTTCTCTGCAAATGCTACTGGGGCATTATACATCATCTAAGGAACCATGAATGGAGCAGTGTACCAGGACATAGTAAAGTAGAATTTAATCTTATTTGCCAACCTTGGGAAATTGAAGGCAATTTGCCAAGAGAAATGGACCAAGATTGAACCACAATGCTGCAAAAAGCTAATTACCTCTTACCATAGATGTTCCAAAGCTGTAATGCCAGTAATGGCATTGCAAAAAAGTACCAAAGTTGGTCATTTGTGGTGTCTGAATATTTTTTTCCATATTCATTCTTTTTAACATATCTTTGTTTATGCTCATGGATACATACTTTTTTGTACATATTTATAGGTACAAAGTCTAAATAACAGCAGCAACAATAGTGTTGAAGGAACAGCAGAAATGGGAACAAGCAGCAGAAATGTGGTTCCTCCACTGGGTAGAAGAGTTTATTCTCAGTGGTAGAGGAGGAGGAACTGAAGCTGCTGCACTTCTGATTTGAGACAAGGCAGCTGTGAACTGGTTCAGTTATCTTAAAAGTATATCCCTGGGGCAGACCTAGGACCTGCTAGAGGGACTAAATCACAGTTGGCTTGGGAATCTGTGGGGATCCCTAAGGAGGGAGTTTCCACTACCAAAAGTGAGACAGAATACAATTCAAACAGCTGTGTATTGAGGATTAAGGGTCTTCAATTGCAACAGTGGCTCTCTGGTTGTCTTGGAACTGATAGCTATTTGATTTTGACCAAAATGATGGGGTTTGTTGGATTGCATGATTACCATGATCAATACGAACTCACATTTGAGTGACTATTTAGAAGGCATATACAGTATATGCATATATCATTAATGCCAAAATCACAATACATATTCTATAGCAATACGATTTGGAGCCCTTCTGGTTAGTGTTTATTGTCCCAAACTAATGGCCCATCTGGTCAGTATACTCTTGTGGCACCATCACATAGCTACAAACAAAACACACACAGGTCCCACAAGTATATGACTCTGTGGCTTGCAGACCTACTGATGATGGGCAAAAGTGGTGTCCAATGAATCAGTCAGCAGCAGGACCCTACCAATGTTGCCAGATCGTGCAGTATCACACCAAGTTGGGCTTCTTTTTGGTTGGATTGTGTGAGCTTACTAAAGATGCTTGCCATCTGTCTTATTTGAAAGAGCACATACACTAAAAGCAGGTCTAGAATTGTTTGAATACTGGATATGCATTGTTAATAACGTTATCAGTTTTGTATATACTTTAAACAACTGTTGAGTTCAAAACCATAAAGCCAATTACTGGTGTCTATCTGCATAAATATGTAATGGCCGGAAAGGGCAGTGGATGCGGCTAATGACCCATGCTGCTTTGCATTAGCTGAGGTTTAGAATGAACTCTCTATTTGACAACAGCACCTTTGGTCCACAATTCAAGGCACAAAACACTTTCACACAGTTATGGCACTTAAAGATCAACAATGGACCAGATTTCCAGTGGAGGACATTGGGTTTTTCTTCACAGTGTAAAAACGAGGAAAATGTGGAAAGCAACAGTCATTCAGATTTTTTTTTCTGTTTGGGGCCACATTGATGGTTCAGGACAAACTCCACACCTATTTGTAAGGCCAGATTGGTGCATTTCGGCTATTTTAATCACTTTGGTGATGATAAAATGCCCTTGTGCTGACATATATAATGTTTTAGGTGGTAAAGTGGCTGTCTAGCCTGGAAACTCTAACCTGTGGCACTTGAAATGACTTACCCAAGATTATAACAAATTTTAATTTTCATATAGTTTTTTTTTTTTTAGCTTTATTTAATTTTTTTATATATTTTAGTTTCAGCTTTGGTAGTAGGGTTTACCTTACAGACCTTAAAAAAGTACCCTTAGATTTATTGTTGAATGCTAATGAAACCCTATGAAATTTTAATAGGCTATGAACAAAATCATCATTCTGTTTACGATACTGCGGTAATAATGTAATGGAGAAATGTTTTTAAATATGCAACATCCTCCATATTGCTTGTGTTGGTTGAGGTGGTAAAAGAACGTTTTTGCAAACTCACGATTGGTGCAGTAGAAAAGTGTTCGCCCTGTTGTCTGGAGATCATGAGTTCAAATTTCAACAATGCCACAGCCATCCAAGAGTCCAAGAGAGCGAAACTGGCTGTGCTCTCTGGGTGGAAGGGATGGCACACTGTCTCTCCCCTGTCTATCACAATGACACTAGCCAATAATGGCCATTTGTGAGCTCATGTATGCAGAACAGGACAGATAGCGCTTTTCTCCAAGTGTGGTACACTGCATGAGCAGGTTGGCTAGCTTCATGATTCTCAGAGGAGGCATGTGTTAGCCCTCAAGCTCCCTGGTTTGTAGCTGGGGATTTTTTTAAAGGGGGTTTTACATAAAGGCCCCAAAAGTTCAGAAATTCCACTGCACACTTAGATTCGTTTCACTGTTTGTGTGTTTGTTTGTTTTTTTGGCCTCTTTTTTTTTTGGCAATTGTTTTGGAATTACTTTACTATAATATCTAACCTGCATCTCAGTTATGGTGAACAACACTCTGAATAGAGTAGAGCTGTACAAACCAGTCTGGTCACTCTGACTCTAACAGGCCAACAGTTGTTGCCTGAGCAGCTTGTACTCAGCAGCTCGGCTATAAATATATAAAGAAGTTGTGTGTGCACACATGCCACGTGGAAATGGAATGAGATTGTTCAGCTGTTTGGATGGGTGATTTTATTGTGAACAGGCACAGGAAAGTTTATATTGGCTTTTTATCAGGTGCTCCTGGCATAAAGGTGCACTTTGCACGTATACAGTTAATGATTTTAGCCTACATGTGTTTCTGCACAGTATGCAAGCTCCATCTACTACATCCATAAATGGAAAGGGACCACTGTAAAACCACCACTGCCAAGATATTATTTGGGTAGTAGATTTTTCCTGGCAAAGCAAAGACACTGACATGGTAGTGGATATATTGATGGTACACATTTATCAAGTGGTGGATTAATCACCTCACTGTCACTCCTACACACTACAAAGCTGATTAACAATAATAGTAAAATACACAGTGCTCAAAAATCCCAGGAATACTGCTGTGTTTTGTCTCATACCAGCACATTACCCACAAAGATGCCACTCTGATGTTAGCATCATTGTTAATCTAAGAATGGACCAACATTCAAATAATATATGTTCAGGGATACAGAGGGAATGTACACTATATGGTCAAAAGTATGTGGACATCTGACCATCAAACCCAAATGTGTTCCTTCCCCACACTGTTGCCACAAAGTTGGAAGCACACAGCTGAATAGGCTGTCTTTGTGTGCTGTAGTTTTATGATTTCCCTTCACTGGAACTAAGAGGCCCAGACTTGTTCCAGTATGACAATGCCTCTGTGCACAAAGTGAGCTCCATGAAGACATTGTTTGTCAAGATTGGAATGGAAGAACTCGAGTGTCCTGCAAGTCTAGCAGAAAGCCTTCCCATAAGAGTGGATATTATTTTAACAGAAAAGGGATTAAATCTGGAATGAGATGTTCAAAAAGCACATATGGGTGCTTGGTCAGGTGTCCACAAACTTTTGGCCTGAGTTGTGGTGGTTTAAATTATGTCTGTTTATATTTTGCAAAAATAGACCCAACTGAATTCATTATAAAATATGTTACAGTCAGGTCCAAACAAAAATAATAACTGCATGGGTCCTGTGCTCATCTGAGGCTGAGACTGATTACGAACTGGAGTGATGTAGCTGAGGATGAGGAACTGAGGTCACAGACAGAATTCAGAAGTCATATGTAATTTTTTTGAAAGAACCCTTCCTATCATGCCTAAAGATACGAATATGTGAAGCACAGATATAGTGTCATTGGGTGTCATTACTACCAACTGGAAGATTATGGCTTTTTGCATTTGGATTGTGCACTGGATACACAGCACTTAAAATGCAGTTAAAGTAAAAATATATCATCCATAATGTGCATTACGTAAGAATTGAATAACATGCCCGATTATCAGTTCAGAAGAATAATTGCCTGGAGAGGAGGCGCACATTTGCGACGCCTACTTGCAGCACATTTTGTCTGCTTGATAGCAAAAGACTTCGGTATAATGCTTTTATGCCTTCGGGTGGGTCTCAGACGTATTCGAGCAATCTGGCAACCCGCCACAAGTCAGTCGTCGGGACGCTGTCACGCATAACATGTAGAGGACGGAGCCGCTGAGCGCGAGAAGATGTCCGTGGCTGTGGAAGAGGGGCGCGCGCGCCCGGCGGCCAGACGGACAGCGGTGAAATGCATGTGGGCGCTTTTTCCTCACGTCGTGCTCATCCTCTCTCTCATCGCCTACGCCGTGCTCGGTGCCTTCCTCTTCCAGGGGATCGAGGGAAAACCGAAAAACGACACGGACGAGTACCGCAATTTCGTGCGCCAAGTCGTCGCGACCGTGCGCAATCGCTCCGGTATGAACGCGGAATACCACTTAATTTATTCCACTCATTAATAACAGCTGCTACCTCTCTGTTTCTGTCCTGCTCCCATGTGCCGAGGTGTTCTGAACATATTAAGTGATTATGTCACTTAAGTCAAGTAATTAAGATGTTTTGTTTTCTGTTTGTGATGTTTTGAAATTATTTATGTAATTCATTAGTTACAATAATAATAATAATAATAATAATAATAATAATAATGCATGACATTCATTTTTCCTCCAAACAGAACCCCATAATAGTCTACTATATAAGATCACTGATTATAATTTCTAAAGAGCAGACTAAGGGAGTGTTTATCCAGCAGCTTCAGGGAAAGTTGATCATACTGCTGTTGCAATGTTGTTACTGTGATCGCTTCTAGACCTGAAGTTTAATCATCCCTTTATTCTAAAAGCTTTGCTGTGTAGTAAGTTTTATCAAAATAAAAAATGATGAATTGGGAGTGTTAAAAGCATGTTTTTTATGACACTGAGCTTGTGTTGGTTGTTCAGATGAGCCTGAGGAGGTTCTCGTGGGTGCAATAGAGCAGAAGATCTCAAAGGACTACCAAGCCGCGTGGTCTCAGAGTTATAAAAAGTGGAACTTTTATGGCTCGCTCTTCTTCTGCTGCACCGTCTTCACCACTGTGGGTGAGGGAACACTCTAATTCTCTGTGTGGCACTTTTTTTTTTTTTTTCCTGTATTCAGCCATTCTTTGCCATGTTCTTTGTGACTTCTTTGACACTTTCTTTTTCATGAGCTTTATCACTGTTACTGTTTTACATGCAAACCGTCTAAGCACTTTAAAGAGTGAAGAAATACCTATGCAGATAATGCATGGCTTTCGAACTTGTGCTGTTTTATTAAGCCATTCTTGTGTCAATTAGTATACTATTATTCTATAACTGTCAGATGTCCTGCTCCAATACAACCCTTCTGTGATCAAGTAAAATGGGCCACCGCAAAAGTGCTGATCCACCATCCTTAACAAAGCATTTTTTTCAAACTTTTGTTTGTTTTAAAAAGGAAAAATGAGAACAAAGACACCGCTCTGTGTGTAAGATCATAAACAGTGCAGAATTTGTACTCCAATAAAAAAAGATTTTAAGTGTATAATCACACATAGCGGTGTCGCCGATATTATGGCACTTTACAGACAGACTTTTAATCATTCCCTGATTCCTGGCATGAAATCCCACTCAAGTTTGTCCATTGAAAAGAACAGTCTTTTGCAAAATTACAAGAAAAAAAATGTTCAGGAGAAGTTAGCAGATTTGTTGCAAAAGGCTCCTAATTCCCTTGAGGGCACCTCAAATATCACTCATGGAGGCAACAGCAGAATCATCCTGCCTTCTTCTACAACGTATAAAGCTGAGTGTTTATTTCATCTTTGTTTTCTGTTTGTCCACAAGACTTATGTCTGATTGATTGAAGCTTGAGCGATTATCTCTGATTAGTTTCTCATCCATGCCCCAAATCCTACTGAGGGTTTTGTAATTGGACAGTTATTAGGTTTCATTGTGGAATAAATGCAGCACAGATTTAACTAAAATGCAATGATGAATCATTTGGAGAAAAGAGAGAAAAGAAGCGATGTGTTAAGGAGCACAGCTTGCACAAAACACATACAGTATGAGATGCAACAGGAAATTTTGGCTCTGTACAGTCAGAACATAAGGTGTGAGAACTCTGAGATTTACATTAAACTGCTTTAGATCAGTCCGAGACTACTTCCTTCCTTCTCTCTCTCTCTGTCTCTCTCTCTCTCACTCTAATGGTGAAATGGTGAGATTTATTTGCACAATATATTGTGTACTTTGGTTATAATTGCCTATCATGAGCACACAGACCCTAAGCTGTAACCAGGCCAACCGCATGAAAGCAGCAGAAAAACAACACATTAATATTTTCAGACAAACAGATGAACATAAAATTATAATTATATTGATGAAAGTATTTAAAAATGAAACGGAATTGCTTCAAAGGTTGCCTGAGTGACACAGTAGAAAATCGCTTGCCCTATGGGATCAGTTTCCAATTTCTGATGATGCCACAGTCATTCAGGGCCAGGAGTTCGAGTGGAAGGGATGGAATAACTTTCTACCCGAGCAAGTGTAGCCAATCGGGAGTATCCACGAGCTCACATAAGCGAAAGAGTGTGTTTTGCCTATACATATACAGCTCACTTTATTCTCATAGACATGCTCATGCAGGGTGTAATCATGTGAATATTGTAACTCTGTAAATGTTTTGTTCGCATATTGTTTCTCAACATTCATTCATTCATTCATTTTAAGCAAGTGCTTAATTCTTGTCAGAGTCAGGGTGGATCAGAAGTAACGTCTGGAGAGAGGTGGGAACACACCCTGGATGAAATGCCAGTCCATTGCAGGGTGTTTTCTAACAATTAATAAGAAACATTTCTTAAGAAGAATTAAGTACAGTCATGGGAAAAAGAAAGTACACCCTCCTTCAATTCTATGTTTTTATTTATCAGGGCCTAAATAACAATCGTGTGGTCCTCACCAACTTCTATAAACAGACAACAAAAAAGCACAAGAGATTTCAATATGTAGTCATTTCTTTTCAAAAAGTAAACCAACATTCAGAAACCAGGTGTAAAAAATAAGTATACCCTATAATTCAGTAAGATGTAGAACCACCTTTAGCAAAAATAACTTGAAGTAAATGTTTTCTGTAGGAGTTTATCAGTCTCTCACATCATTTTGGAGACATTATGGCCCACTATTCTTTACAGCATTGCTTCATTTCATTGATGTTTGAGGGCATTCGTTTATGCACAGCTCACTTAAGATCCTCCCACAGCATCTCAATGGGGTTGAGGTCTGGACTTTGACTTGGCCATTCCAACGCCTTGATTTTTTTATTCCTTTAGCCGTTCAGATGTTGAATTGCTGGTGTGCTTGGGATCACTGTCTTTGTTTATGACCCACTTTCAGCCCAGCCTAAGCTGCTAGACAGGTGGCCTCATATTTGTCTCAAAAATATTCTGGTATAAAGTGGAGTTCATCATTATCTCAATGACTGCAAGTTTCCCAGGTCCTGTGGCTACAAAACAAGCCCAAATCATCACCCCTCCACCACCAGGCTTGACAGCTGGTATGAGGTGTTTGTGGTGACACAGCGTTTGCCTTTTGCCAAACATGGCGCTGTGCATAATGTCCAAACATCTCAACCTTGGTCTCATCAGTCCAAAGGATATTGTTCCAGATTTTTTGCGGTTTGTTCAGATGCAATTTTGCAAACCTAAGTTGTGCACCATATTCTTTTTGGAAAAAATAAGCTTTTTCCTAGCCACACTTCCATGAAAGCTCTTCCCAGATTGATGAGCAGCATCAACTGCTTCTCTGAGGTCATGGCTGATGTCCTTTCTTATTGGCATGATGTAGACACACACCTGAGTGCTCCAGAACACCAAACTGCCTAAAGTTCTGCTTTTATAGGGTAGACAGAGGTAGTCACACTTCTTGATGTTTATCTAATGTTGTGCATTTAGTTAGTAACACCTAGCTGCTAATTACTCTCTTAATAATTGTGGAAGTAGGAAGGGTGTACTTATTATTTCCCACCTGGTTTCTGAATGTCAGTATAATTTTGGGGGGGAAATGACTACATATTGAAAACTGTTGTGCTTTTTGTTGTCACCTGAGGTTATTTGTTCGTTTATAGAAGTTGGTGAGAACCACACAAACGTGCTTTTGGCCCTGATAACTAAAAACATAGAATTGAAGGAGGGTGTACTTTCTTTTTCTCATGATTGTATATATGCTGTGTATTCGTTGAGTCTCATGCGAGGGAAACTGGCAGTCCAAAGCCTCCTGGTTAATTTGGAGAAATTGATTTTAAAGTCAGTGAGTTTATGCAGACATGATCTCAGCCTCAGATGCTCTGGCAATGGGCCACAGAGTCTGATATCTTACATACACTTTTCTGGCCACAAGATTCAGAATCTGACTGCAATCTGACTGGCTCTCTTTGTACCTCCATGCAGCTGTTTCCTGTAACACAATGAGCATTTCAATGAGGTCTAGACTGGCCTGAAAATCTAAATACAGAGTTTTTTTTTAATTGGTTAAAAACTTTTGTTTAAAGCAGTTAGCTGAGAGTAGAAATGTTAATCTCATGTGTTTCTCAAAGGGCTACAAAAAAAGGTGTGTGGTTAGTCATCTGCCACATCAGTGAAATTAACTCTTTCAGTTCTTTTTGCATTTACAGACAAAACATACCACACTCTACTACCCACAATGTTCAAATGACCACAGGAGAAAAAAATAGTCCCAGATGATTTATAAAGCAGGATTTATCATTTATAAGGTCTTACAACAGAACTGTGTTATTGCACTAGCAAGCTAGTGACCATTTTCTAAACAGCTAATTTTCTTTCGTAATGTCTGTGGAAACCTTTTGGAGGTCACACTGTCTTTAGATCCAGATGTTCATTGATAACATTTCAGTCATAAAGCTGAAGCTTGTGCTCATTAGCACAGGGCAAATCCTCATACATTCCAATGGCATCAACAGTAATATCTGTCTGCTTTTTCTCTCTGCTTTTCTGTGTGTGCCTCTTGATCTACATTTCTTTGCCTCTCATTGGTTCTGTTTGTTTCTCTGTGTCCCATGATGGGCATCATTTTAAAGGTATGTCTTCAAGGCTTCAGCCAACAAAGACTCAGCTATGGTGCTATTTCTGCTATAATCTAACACACCTGATCCAAATCATCAACACCATCTGAATATTAGATGCAGATGTGATAGATTTGTACAAACTTCCTTTTCTACATCCATCTGCGGAAAAGGAACACTATACGATGTTTAAAGCCACAAGTGGACTACAGCCAATGATTGTATATCTACAACAATAAGCTGTACCTTACTGACCACTTCTCCATGACACATCCACATTATGAGGAGTTTATCCACACACACACACGCACACCATTGTAGCACACAGTTTAGCAAAAAAAAGTTTAAACATGGTTAAAATGCATTGTACACTATGATGCTTTTAGGAAAATGTTCCGAGAATGAAGAAATCTAATGACATCAAACAAGAAATCCTTTCTTAAACATTTTACCAATATGACTAATAGACATAATGCAGTTGCTGTGGTTTTGATCTTAAGACAGAGAAAGTGCACTGGTTGAGTTGGCTCAGTCTCAAGATGTTATGTCCTCATCCATTAGCCATGTGCTGCAGATGTCCATTAAGGGTAGCTTTTGTCAACAATCATAATAATCTTTAAGTGATCATTGGAGGAGGGGAAGGAGAAAAGCCATTATTCACTCACTGAGTAACTGTTTAACCAGGTCAGGGTCGCAGTGGCTCTGGAGCCTGTCCCGGGAACAGTGGGTGTGAGGTGGGAATACACCCTGGATGGGACGCCAGTGCTGTAATGCTGTAATACACACCTGTCTTGCTGTAACTGTTCTTTCTGATTGCTCTGATTGAACTTTGTATGATAGGACAAAGGTTTGGATGCAAACCTTTGGTGTACTGGCAAAGCAGATAAATCCAAAGTCAAAGTCAAAAGCATGCAAGGCTTCCGGCAATCAACAAATGGATCATCACATAGACTCCACACAGACACTAACACAAGCTCAGGATTGAATCAGGGACCTTGAAGCTGTGTGAATGATACAATTTCCATAAAAATACTAAAGACTTATTATCAATATAATAGTTATCTAAAAGAATATATTACATAAATTACATTTAAAAAGAACTGTATGCTACTGTAAATAAAACTGGAGACACAGACCATGAACCAGGAGCCTTTCCATCTCATTTAACATCTAACACCTACACTTAGTAATAATCAGAGTCTATATACAGTTGTAGCTGTTGAAGGGAGCACTTTAGAACTGGGAATGCTCTCATCACAGTCCTGAGGGAATAGCACCATACAGCATTTTTCCCCAGTCTATTACGAATCTGCTATCTGATCTTGTAGCATCGGCAGGCGAAACTGTCACTAAGAGCTCATAACAGCTTCGTTTGCGAGCGGCAGAACCCTCAGAAGGAGGAGAAGAGCACATCTAAAAGCCAGTAACTCTCTCTTGTTCATTCATTAGCTCTTCAGTCGTACAGACACAACCACGGAGGTTAATATCAAGGTCACAAACTTCAGTGCAAACTACTTCCTTGTTATCAAAACTCATTGGAGAAGAAAACTTTCTTTAATGGATGTACTGTAAGAGTTGCACTGTTTGTTTAGTGTAATCTAAGGCTATATTTTTTTTTACAGGGATGCCGTAGAAAATCAGGATCAGTATTAGTACCTCTCTACATTACTGTTTCAGGGTCAATTTTCAACAAATAAGTTGTGTTAAACACTTAACCAACCAGGTCTTGGCCTGCAGAACTGAAGTTTTATACCTCAATCACTCATGCACTAATGACTTTAAAACCAGCAACACATGTCAGCATACCAAAAGAGGAGTACTAACATTTTATTTAATTTTATTCCCTTAAAGCACTGTAATGAAAGGATCAATACTCCCTGTTTCAGCCTAAAATTGCGGTTCTTTGAGTGCTTCCTCCATAATGTACATCCTCTTTCTCTATGTGAAAGCTCTATGTGAATTTGACATGACAGCAGTAAACAGTTGGGGAGATTGGATAACCATAACATAACCATAGCTTCTTTTTCTTGATACACCAGTTTTTCTACCTCAGGAATATATTTTTAAAAAAATGTTTTCTTAAAAATTGGTTAATAGGCAGATATAAACCCTCTGAGGAGTAACCTACAGTACTGTACATAAATCTTAGGCACCATTTTTGGAACAAATTTAGTTATAGATGTTTATCTTATGACTTCTGCATTACTGAGTCAGTACAAAGTACAAAGTACAAAGTACAAAGTTTTTTCCAACAAAAAATTAAATGTTACAAAAAAAATCTTGGTATGTCAGTAAAGAAAGAAAGATACGATATACCAGACTGCTTTTCAGACAAAAAAAAACATAAAGAAGGCTGCTGGGTTTTGCATAAAAAACGTATGAAGTCTTCAGATGAACTGTTGCAGATTCTCTAAGATGTTTAGTAAAACGTACCATGAAATTTCTTGAAAAAAAAAAAAAAAAAAAAAACATCACATTATTGACTTTGTTTAGTTTATTACTGTTTACTGATCTTTATAGTATTTTATTTTATGTAGAAATGTTTAATTTCATTATTTCTGAAGGCATCTTTGCTTTACAACATTTCTTTGCATGTGCATAAGACTTTTGCAAAGTACTGTACATAACATTTTTCTATAATAACCATCAGCCTCTTTCTGTCTCAGGCTATGGAGAGATGTACCCAGTGACTGGGACTGGAAGGGCAGCATGTATCATCTATGCCATGCTGGGAATTCCACTCATGCTGCTAGTCATTTCAGATGTTGGTGACATTCTGGCAATGCTCGTCTCCAATGCTTACCAGAGATTGCATGCTTCCCGCAAACGTCTTCTCTCTCAGCTGTGGAGCCTCTGCAGAAGCCGGAAAAGTAGCACAATCCCCAGCGGCATCTATACTTCCAGTCAAGACATAGCAGTGGGTAAACCACTGGACATCCGTGAAGTGATGCTCACCCAGTCATCTGTTAAGCAAAAGTCCACTCAGTTTCTCAAAAATGTTGCAATTTTTGAGAGCATCATCGCACGGGAGAAGTTTGGTCAGAATGGACCTCTGACGCGCACATGCTCTTGCCCTGAGCTCAATCAGATGCCACCTGTGCCTTTGGGCTTCAAGATGTGGGACTTTAATACCATCGGCCAAGAGATGGACGGTTTGAATGTGCCATTCATGCTAATCCTGCTTGTTGTCTTTGCTTATATACTGAGCTGGGCACTGATCTTACCACTGTGGGAGAAGGACTTAAACTGGTTCGATGCTTTCTACTTCTGCTTCATAACGCTTACGACCATTGGCTTTGGTGACATTGTGCCCAAGCACCCCAAGTTTTTCATGCTGACCTTCCTCTTCATCATCACAGGCATGGCCATCATGAGCATGGCCTTCAAACTGGGCCAGTCACGCATCATCAGCTGTTACCACCGTTGCATCGGCTGTCTCAGCTGCCTTGGTGTGGGAAAGAAGGGCAAGTACAAGGTTCAGGGCGAATGAAGAGGGCAACATGCTGAAACTGGAGGATCCATGCGTAAAGTAGACAAATGTGATTCACTAAAGATTCCATTAAGGTTCCTTTACTTTTTCCAGTGCTTGGGCTTCCACACGCTCCACGGAAAGTTGTAGATAGATGGGATGGACAGTGGATGAATTATAAGTATTTATGATGCATGCGAGTGGGTTCCGTTTCAGCTTTTCACATTTCTCCATATGGAATACTGGAGATTGTTGGAGTATAATGGGGAGCTGCATACCAGATCTGCCAGTGTGGTGAAAGAGACCAAATTGGACTGTTTTGCAGTCCTGACAGCGTTTATGTTATTTTGTTTGGTCCCAAGCTAATTTTTCCCTTTCTCTCTGTTGCTGTTTTCAAGGTCATGAAGTTGTGGAGCAGCACCAAAAGGGCTTGTTGATATTCAAAATTCGCCAGAGTAGAGCCAGAACCCATTATAGTCCAAACATGATACCCACCTATTCTGTCTTAGCATAAACACAACTCTCTACATCACCTCACTTCCACATAAATAGCAAATACTAATTGGTTACAGATAAAACAATTCAGTTGTATTCAATTAGTATTTGCTATTTATGTGGATGGTCACAGAGGTTCAGAGAATGAATGAACACCATAATCTTTTGCCTTCTTCTTGCTCTTGCAGTCATGAAGTTGTGGAGCAGCACCAAAAGGGCTCATGATCATGAGGTGATCATGAACAACAGTGTTTTAGACCAAACAAAACGTTGTAAAGTGCCTGATTATTTTCATTTCCATTGTTGGGACCCTGAGAACTGTGCTTTTTTTTCTTTTCTTTTTTTTTTAACAGCGTAGTAATCAAAAAAATTTGCAAGTTCATATATCAGGACTGGATCCTTGAGCAAGTCCCTCTATGGCTACATTGCATGTTATCAGACCTCGAGGTAACGCTGCATCTGCCAAATGAATAAAAATGACTTACTGGTGATCAGACCTGACAGCGTGATGATTAGCAGTGCAGAATGTGCAAAGCTTGGCAAAAGCGTGCAAAGTGAGTGTATGCACTATGTGTTACAGTTTGGTAACTCATATATCCAGATACCAAGAGAAAAAGAAAAAAAAAGCATCTAAAAGGTGTACTCAAATAAAACAAACTATGAAAAATAAATCCTCTCGACAAAAAAAGCATTATTGTACAGTATTATTGCATATTTGCCTTTGTATTTCAAGCAAACCTACACAATAAGGTAGTGCTGTCATAACTGCCATGGGCTATACATCTTGAAATTCAGTCAAAAGTTGAGAAATACTTCTCCTCTTGTATGCTGAAACAAATATGATGAAACCTGGTCTATATCAGTGGTAGAGGCTTGATTAATAATATTCCACATATACAGAGGTTACAATTTTAATTTGCAACAGAAGCAGCTCTTTCTAGGCCAGCTAACAGAATCATAAAGAATTACAATTTGATGATATAATATTGAATTTCAGAAAAAACCCATGTTGTGTAAAAAATAAATAAATAAATAAAAAATACAAATTTGAAATGGGAGATTTGGTTAATCCAGAGCATGATGTACACCGCAGCTTTGGATATATGACAGAGTTGAGAATAGACAGTGCGTTTGATGTGGGCTGTTCTTTTCCTACAAACGGCTTACTTTTGCTAAATCACATGACACAACCGAAAATGAAAGGTATTCTGTTATTGTTTCACTAGCATCGGATTGCGTGTATTCTGCTTCATGTGACCAAATAAATTCTGTGTGTTTATCCGACTGAGATGGCTACTTGTGAATGAATGTTAAAAATGTAATTGTCAAAAAGGAAATGACAAGAAAGTGTTTTTTGTTTGTTTTTTGCTTAGAGGGCAGCAGAGGCCCTTTATTATATCTTTCACTTTGTGTTATCGGAAATCCTTAACGAGTAGAAGAAGTCGATGATGTACACCAAGAGTTCCCAAACCTTCTGTGCAAATGACCCCAGTCATTACAAATTATGAATTATTACCCCAACCCTGACCACCCTACTTTTTTTTATTCCGGATTTATACCTGTAAATCCATAGTCAACAAATGTTTTGACATATATCCATGTTCATTTTTCTTTTTCTTTCTCTTCTCTTCTTGTTCCACTGAGTCACTTGATGTAGTCGGGAAAGTGGGTGTAGGAGGACAGAGAAATTTGTCCATTTTATTGCTAAACTCCTACTCTAGTAGAGTGTGTCTGGATATTAAAAACAGTAAGATAGCATGAAGAGTCTTCATTTATATGTGGCTTGTTTCAAGTAACATTTCAAAATAGTAGCAAACAAAATCTGTCTTTTTAGTTAGAGTGATATTTGTAATATTAATTTGTAAAAAATAAATGAATAAAACAAAAGAGGAGATTGTGAGTTTCCTTTCTGACCCTATTTGTAAATCAAGTGATGCCACATGAAGTCACAAGCCCTAGTCTGGGAACCTCTGGTGTACAATATTCTTTTTAGTACACATCTACGTACATGATCTACCACCAGGACAGTAAGTGGAAACTATCTGCACGGTGCAGGGGAAGGGAGAGGAAACCCACACTGACACACTGAGAACACACAGAACTCAAGCTCAACCTCGAACCTCGGACCCTGGAGCTATGAGGTGATGAAAATCTCTGCCATTTAGCTATATAAACAGATATTTAAATGTACTATAAATTACAATTATAAATCATACATTTTTTTTTTTAAAAAGCATATATTTCCTTACATGATTCTTCATCTGTTTGTGTTTATTACTAATGCTAGACATCAAACCACCAAATAAAACATTTCTCACCATTTTTGACAATCGCTGAATTTCACTTTTCATTTTGTCTTAACATGGAAGTGAAAATAAATGGGTGTCTACAGCTAGTTGAATATTCCAAAAAGACATTATTTCTGGGTGGAGGGAAGGCGAGATGAGCGGCTAGCACATCAATTTCCTGATGACTGGGATGTATCCTTACCTACACATGGCTTTATAAATATACGATTTCTTTACGCACGTTCTAAGCTTTGTGCTGTAATAATGACAACCGGATAAGTCAGCTCAGCCACAAATATCTTTATTCCTAGCACATGTTGTTGTCAGCCTACACACTGAGATGTTGAGACTGACTCTTGCTTACCAGTTAACACATTTGACTTCCTGTAAGCACAGGCTACGCCTAGAAATGTTCTAGAGTTGAAAAACACCATAAACCACAGTTGTAAAGAAAAGAATATGCAACTCAGGTGAGCTTTTTTTAACCAACCGCTGATGGATTGGCAAAATAAGCATTATCTTTTACACCCAGCATACATTTTGAAACACAAAAACAGAAACACAAATCACATCCTGTTTTTCACCCTTGAAGCAGGTCGTTGCATTTGCCACATTTTAGTGCAGAATCAGAGCAAAGTTTCATACACGAGGCTCCAGGGGAGGGGGATTTACCCAGGTCTGCTGAATATGCAAAAAAATTATAATAAATGGCTTGTGTATACATAATGTACCTGCATCAATTACATATTCATAGATTAAAATGTAATATTACAGTGCTCAAGTAATTACACAGGGTCACATTTACAAATTTATATACCACAGCATGTTGAACTCTCAAATGTTATTGGTGCTGATTCGTTTTCTCTAATTTTCTATTATTATATTAATGCACTTTTTCTAATACGTTATCATTTCTATAGTAACAACTTACTCAGGGACTTGTATGGCGATTGCTCCACACTATCTAAGCCTAACAATAAAAAACACATTTTAAAAAGCATGTTGTTATTTAATAAATAAAATGTTGTTATTTAAAAAATAAAGTGATGCATTTCTGGAAGGAGCCTCCAGTGTCAGCACTTTGAAACTGTCGAATGTAAAACTGTTCGTTTAAGTTTCTAACACAAGGTTTAAGGTTTCTGACACAAGGTTTCTTACTCTTCAGGGTGGAAGGCTTTGTCGTTTCTCTGTACGGCTTCTTGTGACAAGCATTTTTTGTTTTATTAACAGAAGTGATAACAGGAACAGGTTTCATGGACATAAAAATCATAATTCTTGGCAAACTGATGATGCGTAAGAGGAATAAAATGCATGAGGATGTGCTATTACTGGGGGGAAACTCCACGTCATGCTGTGCCACATTACTCCACCCCACCGCTGATTATTTGCCTATAACAGTATGCCCTGTCTTGTTTTATTTCTTACTTAAGAACCCCTACTTGTGATATTCAAATTTATCATATCTTCTTTAGCAATATTAGGAATACCAGCATAGAACCAACTCATGATACCAAAGTAATGCATTGGAAGAGCCTAAAACATGCAGATAAACTCTGAGTTGTATGAATGCTCTTTCTAAATTAATTTTTGTTGTTGTTGTTGTTGTTGTTGTTGTTTTATTCCAAGCCACCCAGGTCCTTATGAGCTGCTTATGAACAGGTTCTAGTACCAAGATCCATGGAGCCAGTTGTCTTAGTGTGTCATGTTTTATTCCTGACATAGCTTCAGTTGTAGGTGAAGACAGACATGTTGGGCTCCATGAAAGAATATTGCTTTGGCATCTCCCTTTTGTTTGATTAAAATATTTAATTGTCTATGATATATATATAATAATGTTAATACAACAATTTCATGATGAAGTACTGTGTCGTAATGAATAAGAAACTTGTTTCTAAACTGATAAGTTACTATAATTTTTTTTTTTTTTTTTTTTTTTTTAAATAAGAGTTTGTCTTCCAGTGGATTTTACTGAAATGCCAGACTCAAAATAAGCACCTTTAGAGTTTAAACATGCTTAAACTCACCATTCTCATGAAGGTATAAACTGTTCCTGGTCTCCTTCATTTGAGTTTTTTCTAAACTTCCAGACTTGTTTATGGCCTGACATGACACCCAATTCGTGACCTCTCCAATGCCCTCTATTGGAGAACAGGCTAAAGTCCCATACTGCATACTACTACACTAAATAGTACGCCACTACACGTTTCCTTAGTTACCAGGTGTAGTGTGCGCACTATTTAGACATACTATTTAGTACGGTAGTATGCAGGTGTGGGCGAACAACGCTACCGGTTCAGTTTATCTGGACTGAACCATTTTAGGAGGAGGAGTGGATGGCTTGGAAATGTGTTATTTTAATCATTATTTACAGTTTGTGCCTTTAAGTAGTCTTTTTGTACGAATTAGAATTTTTGCAAGCCATTTTTTGAGTAAAATATAATTTTAACCAGGCCCCGATTAAAAGAGCAGGAGAGGAAAACACTCGGATGTATTTATTTTACCCCTAATGTTTTGTCCATTACTTTGGCCCATTGATATATATACATATACACAGTGTTTAGTATACCTTTTTTGCTTGTTAGCAGATGTGTGTGTGTGTGTGTGTGTGTGTGTGCGCGCGTGCAGATGGGTAATAACAAGAAGAAGAAGAAGGAGAAGAAGAGAATAGTAGTAGTGGTAGTAGTATTGATATAATTATTATTGCTATTGTTGTTATTATTATCAGTAGTACCAGTAGTAGTAGTAAATAATAATAATATTTAAATAAAAGAAAAGTAATAAAAACAATGATAATAAAACTAAAGAAAGAAGAATAAAAAGAAAACAGCATAGCTCTAAATATGAGATAAAATAGATGAAATGAGATATACTGTAGAGGGAAAATATGATAAGATTCATATGGCTCATTATATAAATATGACTCTTAAACCCTTTTAAATGTTTGACCCGAGCACATAAAATGGTGAGGATCATTTTTAGTACTGGTAAAATGTAAATTCACTGTAAACTGATAAATGGTCAAATGTAAATTCTGCTAATTCACACACTAATCAGCTAATTAACAGCCCTTCCTGTGTTGAAGTGGTGTGTTAGAGCAGGGAAGGTACTCAAATGTGCCGACAGGGGGTTCTCCAAGACCACAGGTGCTAAATAACTCAAATGTAGAATTAAGACACTAGATGGCGTTATTGTAAAACCACAATCAGCTTTCCCTGCCCCACTGAAGCCACCAGTGGGGGTGTTTTTTTTTTTCTATTATAGTAAAGCCTTTCACCTAACAAAATGACACTTGAATGAATGTCGTTTTATGATAAAGATGCCATTTTAAATTAAATAAAAGAAATCTTTTGCTAGAAAGCAGTCTATTACACTGCATTACATCAGCATTGTCAGTGTTTATACCGTGCCTTACATGCATTACCATGATTTACATTTTCATTAAATTATAGCTGCTGAACTGCTGTTCACATAAACCAGAGCTCCCCCTAGTTTCACATATGATCACATCTAATATGATTCGACAGGATTGTTCAACAAAGTTGTTTTTAATTTTAGTTTACTTACCAGATTATAGGCTAACAGCTGGATTACTCTAAGCGTCCTGTAACGCCATTACAACTGCACAGAGATCAAAATGAAGGAGGGTGAATTAGGTCCATTGGAGCAGTAGCCTATACTGTAACTTGCTTTGTTGCCTGATAAGTGAATCTAAAGTTATGTTACTAAACCCTTAGTGGAGCTGCTTTGGAGAAATTCAAGCACAGTATAATGATTTATGTAACATCATGGAGAAATGCATGTAACATCATGACAACATGATTGAATTCATGTAACATCATACAAGTGGATGTGGTCAGCATCAAACCGGAAGCTGGCCCCAACAATTTTGAGGTAAGTATAACCTGTATATAGCTACTGATATACAGATATAACTGAAATACAGATATAACATATATACAGTTAGGTCCGGAAGTATTTGGACAATGACAGATTTTGTGATTTTGCCTTTATACACCACCACAATGGATTTGAAATAAAATAGTCAAGATGTGATCGAAGTGTAGACTTTCAGCTTTATTTTAAGAGGTTCCACAAAAATATGGCATTTACCATTTAGGAATTACAGGCTTTTAAACAAAGTACCTCCATATATATATATATATATATATATATATATATATATATATATATATATATATATATATATATATATATATATATATAATATTTTATATTATATTATCATTTTCAAGATTCAAATGATCAAACGTGTCATTAAACATGGTTTATCAGTCAGCTGTGACAAAATGGTGTCAAGCTCCTTTAGAATATGATATAAACATTGTAGATGGTCAGCAGTGAGGATTTCAGGAATGCATCACGTGTTTTATGGCATTTTGTTTTGTTTTGGCGAGACGTGGAACGGATCTGAATTCGTCTTGTATATTAAGAAGGTTTCTTTTTTTTAATTGATTTTATTTCGCGCAGATATCTAATGAGCGCCGATGCATGCATGTTATGCATGTCAACGTTTCACTGCCCTTGTTATACACTCGCACGCGCGCAGATTCGTCCGTTCCGGTGCCCGCGCGCACACCCGCGTCTCTGTGGCGTGACGTCACGAGCGGCCACAGCAGCGGCAGTCCGGTGAGTGAACCGCTTTTCCCTCCCGCTCTTCTTCAACGCCGAGCACCGCACCGACTGTGGGCTACATGTGCATTTGAGGTGAGAGGAGACTGCAGACTGACCTGAGCACCGAGCACGTGCGATTTAAAGACAAGACTGCTCCTTAGAGCATTAATATATCGTTATTATTATTATTATTATTATTTTTTAATTTTTTTTTATTTTTATGTTTTAACATGATTATGAGTAGATTAGATTGGCGTCTGATTATTGGGTTGGCTTTCCTGAATTAACATATTTTCACAAAATAGCCGGTTTAGTTCTTACTTTTTGGCAAGTCTGCTTACAATTATTGTTATTATTATTATTATTATTATTATTATTATTATTATTATTATTGTTGTTGTTGTTGTTGTTGTTGATGTTGTTGATGATGATTATGATGATTTTTATTAGTAGTAGTAGTAGTAGTATCATGTTGTAAGATCACAATGTTTAGATTAGATTTGAGTCTGATTATTGGATCGGCTTTCTTAAATGAATCTATTTTAGCAAATGCTTGCTTTAATTCTCACTTTTTACAAGTCTTCCCCCATCTGAAACCAAAATACACCAAAATACAATGCATCCATTCTTCTTCTTAGACTTATTATTATTATTATTATTATTATTATTATTATTATTGTAGCCTACTATTTATCACAGATGTATCCATAGGGACCCAGGAGGTTCCTAACCACGTCTTTCTTCACCACAGGACGCATCTCCCTCTCCTCTCTTTTGGATGTCATTACGATGGGACTACTTGATGCTCTTAGAGATTTCAGTTTACTGACATGGCTGAGGGAAGAGAGACAGTCCAGGAGGCTGATCCTGCTCATCGTTTTTATTGCTTTGCTATTGGATAACATGCTGTTGACGGTGGTGGGTGAGTAAACCTAAATGTCTGCTTTCACACCTGAAACATGGAGATAAATGCTTTGGTCTGGGGTTAAACTATTTAGTCCGTGATAAACTATTTAGTCACATGTTAATCTCATTAACGATCTGGGTAGTGGGCGAGACAGTGAAGCACACACACACACACACACACACACACAGGTTTCAGCCCGCCAGAGACATGTCTTTTCTGATGAGTGTCACAATTAATCAGCTGGTTTATATTTACAGAGCCTAATCTATGATTTGTTCCCAGATTTAGGCAGTAAAAACCTGTTTGGTCATTCAGATATAAACAGCAGTTAATTAAAGGTTAAAAAGCATAGATTGTTTATAAATAGGCCTTTTGCTTGCTGATTAAATGACAGAGATGTGAGCAATAATTATTATAATCATAATCATGAAACAGATGCAGAAAGCATATTACACCAGTCCTCACCCGCACTATGATAGTGTGATGATATTGGCTGTTAAACGTTGTTCTTTTATCTATGCTTAAAGCTTTTGGCTACCACTTGAATCACCTGTATTTAAAAATGGCCCAGAATGCATTTTAAGAATGATTAGCAGTATCAGGCAATGGAAACGCTACTTCCTAAAGAATGGGACAGTTTTTTTATTGTTTGCTGTTACATACAGATGTGTGACAAATTAATGGAAAACCGGTGGCACTGTTATGCTGGGGGTGTGTGTGTTGGGGGGGGGGGGGGGGGGGGGGGGGGGGGGGGGGGGGGGGGGGGGGGGGGGGGGGGGGGTTTGTTTATTTTGCTGGCATCCACTTGTTCCCTTAGAGCAGTGGTGTCCACCTCAGTATAGTGGCCCAGACCAAATAAATCAGTTTAGTGACCAATCACACATCAACAATTCCTCTTAAATGTGTTCATTTATCAGCATTTATCTGAAAGGTACATTCTCAATTCACAAAGGGATCGAACATATATCATCTTCAAAACACATGAACAGACTGCAATTCCAAATTATGGTTTTACCATACAGTGTCTGGCGTAAGTATTCACCCCCTATGAACTTCTGCACATCTTGTCGTGTTATACCTAAGCACTAAAATGGGATTATATGTCAAATTTTAATTTAGCTTGCTAATAAAGAATAACATATTAGGATATGTTGTTAGTTGTTGCGTTTACGGCACAGAGCTTTTTGTTCTACTTTGGCCCCTAATAGAATAACATAACACTAACAGACTCTCTTAACATCTCTTATTTCGAAATTTATTACCATGAAGAAGATGATTTTTATTTACAACACGTAGACTAAATTCATTGGATGGGCTGGCTTAGAACCTTTATCTATAAAGGCTATATGTTTGACACCCCTGTCTTAGAGCGAAGAATCACTGCACATCAATACAAAGTTCTTCTGACTGATCATCTTTATACTATGATGGAACGTTTGTATCCGGATGGGTGCGGTCTCTTGCAAAATGACTCCATCCCATCCACAGGGCTCACTAAATGGTCTGATGAGAATGAACATTTATGTAAATCATATGCTATACCCTTCATACTCACGAGATTTCAACCCATGTGAACACTCCCACCAGCAGCATCATAACACCAACTGAGGGAAAATCATTCAGAAGAACGGTGTTCAATCGTCCAGTACAGTTCCTCAAACTTGTAGAATCAATGACAATGTATAATGAAGCAGTTCTGGTCACTCATTGTGGCTCAACACCTTACAATTTATGTTGATTTCCCATCTGTACATCTTAAGGAATCTGTCTTTTGTGCCTTCCCCATTCCTGCAGACTCAGAGTTTGGCCACACTTGTTCATCTGAATGACCTCAAAAGTAATCAATCAACCAGGGCATTTTGGGTGTACAAATTTTTCTAATGTAATTTTGGAGCTCTGGAGCTATTGGAAGTGCATGACCAGCAAGGCCCATAACCCTTAAAGCTTATATCCTGTCATATGTAATGTAAATGTTAACAGCATATTAACAGAAGAAGAAGAAGCCTTTATTTATCACATATACATGACAGTACAGTTTAGGTCCCTGGTGGTCTTGTGGGTAAGGATCCTGTATTCTCCCCACCACAGCCTGGGTTCGCTTTCTGGGCAAGGAACCAACCCAGCCATTGGGAGTGCTGGCCCCAAGCCCAGATAAAAGGGAAAAGTTGTGTCAGGAAGGGCATCCGGAGTAGAACCTGTTCCAAACTTCTGAAAGAACAATGACATTACAGTGAAATTTTTTTCTTCGCATAGCCCAGGAATTATTCAGTACCTCTGTGATTGCTCTTTCAGGACCTCATTTAAAGCCAAGCTTAAATGTTTCTTATTCTCACAAGGTTTCTCTGTTCACAGGTTTTCTAGTTAGCATGTGTTTTGCGTGACTATACAGCAATACAGTTGTATATTCAGTAAATCAGCTTTGGCTAGTCTAAATACAATACACTTGAAATAATGAACTATCCAATAAATGAGATTTGGGCTTCGAAGGCAGATTTGAGCATTTTTGCTGATACTGGTGATTTTGTAGTGCCATTCACACTCATTTCACCCTCTCTCACCTGGCAGTACCCATCATCCCCAGCTACCTGTACTCGGTGGACGATGAGGCTTCCGCTGCAGTCAGGAACTACTCCGTCTCCTCTCAGTCTCCGTCTGGAACCTTCCAGACCATCGTCTCTCTTTACGATAACTCCACTCGCCTGACCAACCTCATCCCGCAGGTCAGCACCCCAGGCGTGACCTTGCCGCCGACCCCGACCCCAGCTACCAATGCCTCTGACTGCCCCAAAGCGGACAAGCAGCTCCTGAACGAGAACGTAAAAGTGGGTCTCCTGTTTGCCTCAAAGGCCACCGTGCAGCTCATCACCAACCCAATCATAGGACCTCTCACCAACAAGTGAGCAACCCAGAATCTCTCACACTCACTCAAACACATACACACATACGCACACAGCACAACCTCATCTTAGGACATCTAAACATCTAAACATACACACACACACACACAGAGTACAACCTCATCTTAGGACATCTCACCAACAAGTGTGCAACCCAGAAACTCACACATACACACACACACACACAGGCACACACACATCACAACCTCATCTAAGGACCTCACCAATGAGTGCACAAGGCAGAAAATCACACAGTCACTCTCTCCCTCTCTCTCTTTCACAAAACACACACACACACACACACAAATACACATCACCTCTCATCTTAGGACCCCTCACCAACCAAAAGTTGATATTTTGACTAGAAAGGAGAACTGCCAACATGCTTTTGTATTTTCTCATACTGTTCTTTTGCCTTGACATATTTTTTGCTCTGTGTGATCCATTTGATCTCTGCATTCATGTGCATGTTTTCTGCAAAAATATGACAGACGACTTACCTCACATTCACTGATTGATTTATTAGCTATAATGTTATTTCCTGAGAGTCATATTTTATGAGTGTGTGGATATTTTTAAGAGATAGAAAAACAGAAAGTGACAAAAAGTAACATGATTAAATAATAATAATGATCACTGATAAGAATAACTAATATACGGTTTGTGGACAAAAAGAAATATTATTACGTTGCTTAGTGTTTAAAAAGCCTGAAATTTGGTTTTCTGAAGATGACGTTTTCTATTAGAAGTTGCATTAATGGAAATGCAGACGTGAGATTCAGTAACCACAATGTAAACAATCCCAAATGAATTTCTGTAAAGAAAAATGTTTTTAAATAGTAGAAAAAGTAGAAAAATGTTTATCCGTTTTTACTTCAAATTGTGAAAAATTATACGTTCATAATTTGAAGGTTTTTTTCTAAATACCTAAATCTAAAATTTTTTCAAAATTTGGTAAAATAACCCATTTATCTTTTAGAAACTTTTGCAGGTAAACAGTCGGGGTCCTTTACACATCCAATAAGCTTCATATGTCCCAAGGGAATTATAATGGAAACAGTCAGGCAAAAAGGCTATAACAGTTGTAGTGCTATAATATCTTGTTGATCTGTTTCTCTACCTGTATCAACATTATAAATTATATATGATACAACAGAGCTCAAAAACAGACCTGTCTAATGCTAATGCTAACCCAGGGTAGTGCTTTTATGTGTAGTCTAGTCTCAAAACATCTCAAAACTAAATATTCAAAATCATTATAATCATTTACACAGTGATTTAGTTGTACTTACAATTAAGTTCAGCTTAACACCATAAAAATATATTCGAGTACACAGCTTAGGGGTACAGGCACTCAGACTTTAGGCAGCATTTGAGGTTGAATGATTGTGTTAACTAGCGTCTATTTTCCACAGTGGAGATGTAAACAGGACTTAGTGACTTAAATATCATATGCTGTGGGTCAGATGGTTGAAACACATAATTTCAGCTCTCCAGCCACACTGATATCCATTCTGAGTGTTATTAATCTAGGGTTTTGTACATTGCAAAATGCTTTTGAATACAACCTGTCTAGATGTGATACTGTTGTTACACTGTTAAGCTGCTGAATCTTGCTGATATGAACATTATTACGAACACTCACATGAACACTGTAATGCCTCCTGCCTTTTGCAGAATAGGCTACCAGATCCCAATGTTCGCCGGATTCTGCATCATGTTCCTCTCAACTATCAGTGAGTGCCTAACAATTCTTCAACGAACTGATCTCTCGCCGTCTTTAACATTTAAATGTCCGATTGTGTTATTAAAACTTGTAAATATAAATATAATAACCTAAAAGCTCAAGTAATATCATGCATGTCTTCTGATAAAGAGCACTGAAAATTGCATATGCAGTATAAATACACTACCAGCACACAGATGGGTGACAAATTAAAGGAAGAAACAGTGGCTCTGTTATGCTGTGGGGGATGTTTTTGTATTGTCCTGGCACGGTTTGGGTCCGCTGTAAATCAGTACTGCACTTCTTCTGACTGATCACCTTTATCCTCTGACGAAATGTTTCTATCCTGTTGGGTGTGGTCTGTTCCAGGATGACTCCGTTCCCATCCACAGGGCACGAGGGCTCACTAAATGGTTTAATGAGGATAAAAATGATGTAAATCATGTTATGGCCTTCACACTCACAAAATCGTAACCCAATTGAACACCTTTGGGAGATTTTGAAGTGAAGTTAGACAGTTCTCATATTCAGAGACTTGTAAAATAGATGCCAAGGCTCGGTGAAGTTTTTCTAGTGGCTCATGCTGTCCTAACACCTTACTAACACACTTTATGTTGTTTTTCCTTACATTTGTCACCAGTCTATACAATACACACACACTATGCTCAGGGTAAAGCTCCTGAAGTGATACCTTATATCTGTCTGAATTATAATCATCGTTTAGTGTTTGCCTTCTCGTCGAGCTACGTGCTGCTGCTTCTGGCCAGATCCTTGCAGGGAGTCGGCTCTTCTTGCTCCTCTGTGGCAGGTACATGACCATTTAAAACCTCCATATATGCTGCATAAACTGTCTTTGTAAATTTTATAAAGGACTTTCTAATCTTAAATGTAAAAAGGCTTCATAAATCACCTACAATCACTTTCTGGTTAATAATATATTTAAATAATGCATGCTTTACAGTAATTAAAATTCTTATAGTGAGAACATACAGATAAAAATACAGATACAGGCCTTCACTAGGACTTGATACAACATCGAAATAACATTCAATAATGCTACATGAAACTTTATAGTATACAGTACGGGTCCCATATTTTTACCTGATTGGCAACGCTGAAAAGACCTGAATTTGTCAAAGCAATAGAATTTTATGTGTCTTGTGAGCAATTTGATTAACCACACATATGTCTCCAAGATGCAAGTGTTATGACCAAAATTTGCATTGTGAGACTATGCACAAACTCTCTGTATTCTAACCTAACTATATGTGACTGCTGCTGCTGTGTGTGTGTGTGTGTGTGTGTAGGTATGGGAATGCTGGCAAGTGTGTATACAGATGATGAAGAGAGAGGAAATGCAATCGGCATAGCACTGGGAGGACTTGCTATGGGAGTACTTGGTCTGTACAATTTATAGTGAGATGTGTGTGCGTGTGTGTGTGTGTATGTGTGTGTACAAAGGGAATCAGAACTTCCTGTCATGTTTAACAGTATTTTGGATGTGTCTCATAAGATGAATTAATAAGATTAAGACTAAAATTTTGTGTGTGTGTGTGTGTGTGTGTGTGTGTGTGTGTGTGAGACAGTTGGCCCACCATTTGGCAGCGTGATGTATGAGTTTGTGGGAAAAACGGCTCCTTTCCTGGTCCTGGCTGTTCTAGCAGTGCTGGATGGAGGTGAGTTAAAATTCAATTAAAGATGGTTCTCATTTATTGTTAATTAGCAACTATTGTCCTGATTATGGTGTTTAATATTTTACACATTATAAATTGATATAATCTACCAAGCATTATTATTATTATTTAGCATTTAGCAGTCTACCGGCATCAAGTTGGAGTCAATGATTTTTACATCATATATTAACTGTTTATATTTAAATATATAGATGTCACAAAAGGCCTACCTGAAAAAATATCACTCCCAGACTAACCCTGTATTCTTTTATTCCAAGTTCCCCCAAAAAACATTGTTTGTATGGAGCACTAATTAGAACATAAAAATACCCTTCTTAACATGCTAACAGCAGCTTTAATTTGTTTTAATTGTTTTTAACTTGTATTTCACTGTATCTCAATTTATGTAAAGCGCTTTGAGATGCTACTTTAAAAGCGCTATATAAAATAAAGTTTATTATTATTATTATTATTACTAGGTGCTCAGAGCAGAATTGTGTTTCTTCATATGATTAGATATTATGTAATTTGTTTTTTACAATCAGCTCTGCAGTTGTTTGTGCTTCAGCCTTCTAAAGTGGAACCAGAGGTGAGTAATGAACATTTGTTATTATTAGTAGTAGTAGTATTAGTATTATTATTATTATTAGTGTTTGGATAAAGTCATGTTTAAAGTCAATGGATGTAATGGTACATGATTCAAAAAGAGGTTATGAGGTCACATACTCAAGGATTTAGATGTTTTATCCTGTCTAGGGGTCTAGGGGTCGTTTTAAACCTTGTGTGCTTGGTATTGGCATTGGTTAATTTGGCATTGTGGTCATATTGGTGTTTGTGATTCATTTAGAATTGTGTTAGGTATTTGTATATAGGCTAAATTTCATGTTTTGTATTATTTGTGTTGTATATTTGTATTTTATAGGGATAGTATTTTATTTTTGGGGCTTATAATGGGTAATTTTCACTGATTGGTATCAATAACTATAAACAAAAAGAAATGCAAAGTTTTAAACCAAGAGATTAGAGCGGTGTCCGCTGGGCATTTGTTATCTCTGACTGTTACACAGGCTCCCATGTCCTCCAGTTCTCTCTTTAATACACTTGTCCATGAGCTGCATAAACACTAGAGGAGGATGAACTGTCTTTAAGACCACTGGGGATCTTGGCCTTGTGATTGTTCAATGATCAATGATTTTGACTTACAAGAAGCCAGAAATCTCTTCTTCTTCTTTTTATTATTATTATTATTACAATGACAACTGGAAAGTATGGGAGGAATTGTACCTTTATATCTTATATATTTTTTTGGCAGATGCTTTTATCCATATGAGGCGCAATGCAATCCATGTACTATATAAAAGAGTTATGGTCTTGAGGCACCTTGGCTTGCACTGCATAACGAAAATATGAAGCGTCAAGAATGAGTGGCGGCCTATCAGAATTTCCACCAATATGTTCAAGCCATCGATTTTCACTGTTTATACTGACTGACCTCCCACATTCGAGTACACCATGACACAACAGATGCCCCTTTTGACTAGATCACGATCTGAGATAGACAAAAGAAGGAGGACACAGCAGACTCTTGGCTCATCCATTAGTGCAATCTCTTTTGGCCTTCTTTAGCGTGGTGTGAACTGTCACAGCATGTGGCAGACAATGACAGAGTGTAATTTGTGATGGCGTGTGTCCATAGATAAGCGGCGTGTGTAATAAAGGGTGGCCGGTGTAATAAGGGCACGCTGGGTAATTATCTCCGGTCACCAGGTGATGTTGTCATTGTGGCATTTCCAAAGAGCGTTAGCATAATGAAACTTGCAATAAAAATTAATGAGAATGGAGAAACAGGAATCAAATTGCATAAATAGCCAGTTTATGAACAATTATTTCATTGCCGATTATTCATCTTGGATCAAAACATTTTGTAAAGCAATTTCTGCAAAATTGATACTGTGTCATCGCCTTGGGTCAGAAAGATTTGTCTTAATGTTCAGTAATATTTGATTTACAGTAGATCATACAAATCCGTATAATATTTTTATTTATAATTGTTTGAGATGTCTTTTTTTTTTCATTTTCAGAGTCAAAAGGGCACATCACTGATGACCCTCATGAGAGATCCTTATATCCTCATTGCAGCAGGTCAGGAAAATATTAACATAAATAATAACAACTCTACAATAATTCGAAGATGCTGGGATAATACTGAGCATTTTAAAAATGATTACATAATTTCTTATTTACACTAAAACACACCATTTGTGATTGTAATAATTTAGCTAGTCTGCGTTTTAGTGTTTGATTAATTTAGTTTGTTCATTTCTTTCAGCATTTTGTGTATGTGAAATAATAATTCGTTCCGATGGAAACTTGGCTCAGCTATATTTATAAGTAAAGGATTAAGACTGAATTCATTTACGTCTGAGCTAGACGAGTTCTGCAATGAATAAAAACCTGGCTATAAATTCACATCATTACCTACTTTTTGACCTCATTTTTCAGCATTAAACAACTTTATAAAAAAAAATAGAGCAACTTTCATAGCCATCTTTTTTGTAGCAAACTCGACAAAAGCACCTTTAAGTCACTGAAATATATATTTTTTTCCCCTCTCTGTTTGCTTTGTTGCTTTGTTGTTTGCTATTTTCCTTATACAACACCTGCATAAGTTGGGGTGTGTTTTATATAAAATAGATGCATATGAGAGTAAATTGGGGTGAGTTTTATCTAAATTAGATGTATATGTGGTTGAATTGGGGTGTGTTTTATGCATATGATACGTCAATAAGGAACTAGTGAGCGGGAGCTTGTGTCCACGCAGCTGAAGCTGATTCACCAGCTCTCACATCACCACTCGTTTTGATGTCGTATGACAGTTTCATAAATCAGACGCATGTTTATTTGTACATCAAATTTGCGGGTGTTTCTATGCAACCTTACTGAACAAGGTGTGTATGTATGTTACATTAGGGATTGTAACAATCCCGCATTACAAGTCTATATCTCAGTCATGTGGTTTAACACAACCTTTATTGTGAGGGCTGAATAGATGTAAAAGGTCGAAGCAGGATATTACTGCAGTGGAGTGTGTGTGAGAGTGCGTGTGTGAGTGTGTATGAGTGGGGGGTGATGCATGATAAAACGGGTCATCACTGAGTGACTGAAGGATGATGGTTGGATAAGTGTATGACGGTGTGCATTTGAGAGGGACAGAGACAGAGGGATTGGGAGAAGGCAAGAGAGAGAGAGAAAGAGTGTGAAGTGGAAGAGAAACACATCTGTCACATGCTCTCTCCTCCACTTGAATTGCAGCTCTCGCGAGCCGAGGGCCGACTAATACTGGGTATTATGTGTGGCGAAAGAAATAAAGGAGAAGGGAGGAGGAAGGGAGGAGGGCAGGAAGACAAAAGAAGGATGTGTCTTCAGAAGATAAGTGTCTCACACTCTGTATGTGTGTGTGCGCGCGTGTGTGTGCCTTTCAGGGTCTATTTGCTTCGCTAACATGGCCATCGCAATGCTGGAGCCCTCCCTGCCAATCTGGATGATGGAAACTATGTGTGCCAGAAAATGGCAGCTAGGTAGAGAGCAAACACACACACACACACACACACACAAATAAACAATTCTGGAGGGATGATCTGTGTGTGAGAAAAACAAGAGGGAATATGTGCAATAAAGAACGGAAGATATAAAACACACAGACAGAAAAGACCACAGAGAATGAATGAATATATATATATATGAATATATATATATACATACATATATATATATATATATATATATATATATATATATATATATATATATATATATATATATACATATATAGTTACCTCCATAAGTATTTGGACAGTGGCACAATTTTCGTAATTTTGCCTCTGTACACCACCACAATGGATTTGTTCATTTGTACATTTTCACAGGCTCAAAAGTAACTGGACAATTGACTGAAAATCAGTTTCATGGCCAGGTGTGGCCTGTTTCCTCGTTATTTCATGACAAATTAAGGTGATAAAAGATCTGGAGTTGATTCCAAGTGTTGAATTTGCATTTGGTAGCTGTTCATGGGAACTCTCGATATGCACAACAACTCTCAATAAAGAGGTGTCCATGCAAGTGAAGGAGACCATTGTTAGGCTGAAAAAAACAAAACAGACCCATCAAAAAGATAGCATAAAATTTGGTAGATTCTTAAAAAGAAGGAATGCACTGGTGAGCTCAGCAACAACAAAAAAAAGACCTGGAAGACTACGGAAGATGACTAAAGTGGATGATCACAGAACTTTTTCCTTGGTGAAGAGAAACCTCTTCACGACACCTAGCCAAGTCACGAATACTCTGGAGGAGGCAGGCATATCATTGTCAAAGTCTACAATCAAGAGACACCTTCATGAATGTAAATACAGACGGTTTACCTCAAGATGCAAACCACTGGTAACACTCAAGAACAGAAAGGCCAGATTAGCCTGACCAGTTCTGATGCGAGATTAACTTGTACCAGAATGATGGGAAGAGAAGAGTATGGAGAAGGAAAGGAAGGGCTCATGATCCAAAGCAAACATGTGGAGGAAGTGTTATGGCATGGGCATGTATGGCTACCAGTGGAACAGGCTCGCTGGTGTTTATTGATGATGTGACTGATGATAGAAGTAGCAGGATGAAGTCTAAAGTGTATAGAGCTAAACTTTCTGCTCAGATTCAGCCAAATGCTGCAAAACTGATAGCGCTTGAGGAAACTCAGCATTTGGTGATGTCCATGCGTTGCAGACAGTGCAAGTATTAAAAATATTTGTTCTATTTACAATTATGTTAGTTTGTCCAATTACTTTTGATCCTGTGGAAATGGAGGGACAATGTAAAAAATGGCTATAGTTCCTAAATGGTTAATGCACTATTTATATTAAACCTCTTGAATGAAAGCTGAAAGTGTGCACATGTACAGAGGCAAAATTACGAAAATTGGGTCACTGTCCATATACTTATGGACTTATGGACAAATACAAATACTTATATACAATTTTATGATGTTATAATATTTTTCAGTTCTTAATTTAGTTTAATAATATATACACTTATATATTTTATTATTACTTTTGTGTTTTTAATTTGTTTCTGTATTAATGTTAACCATGAAATTATGTTTATTTAATTCATTTTCATGGAAGATTATGCAGCTTAATGTAATATTTAACACCTATATATTATAATAAGTTTACTCTTCTTAAAGTAAAGTTTATTTCAGTATTATTATTAATGTTAAAATTAGTGTTAATTCTTTTTCATGTAAGTTTTTATTTCCTTGTTTTAATTCATTTTTTATTTTAAAATATATTTTGTGTTTTTAGCGTCGGTTGTTGTTAACATATTATTTTCCATTTCACTCTGAAATGTAAGTGTAAATTTAATAAAAGTTCATTTTAATTTTATATTATTTTTATTGTAGGAGCTAATTTATAATATACTAGTATTGTTTTAAGTATTAACAGACTTTTTTCTATAATGTTTTTCTATTCTGCTATGACAGATTCATTTTTGTTATTTTACACAGAATCATTTTTATATGAATTTTATTAGCTTTTAAGTATAATTTTAGTTTACTAGATAGTATTTATTTCTAAATAATTTATTTTAGTAGTCATATTACACGTCTGGTGCTTACATTAATATGGTGACAAGTTTTAATAGACAAGCTGTGCATTAAGAGTGAAAAAGCAGTAGGCTTTTTATTTTACTTTATAGAAATATATTTCTTTTATGAGTGTTAATACTCATATTTCAATTTCTGATTACTACAAAACGGTTTCATGTCATCAGCTGGTTATCCAGCCCAAGATACTGTAAATGATTTTGCAGTAGGAGAACCATAAACTGGCAAACACAGTCAAAGACTGAAACGTCACAAACCACTTTTTAAAACTGTGTGTGCTGTTCTGTTAGCTCTGTGGAAGGTTTGTTACCGTGAGGTTGTGTTGATAATGTGAGTGTGTGTCCCTGATATTAGGAAGAGATACAGTGAGAGACGGGGAGAGGGGGGGGTGGCAAAGAGGATGGGTGGTGGTTGTTTATAGGGTTGTGGGGTATCAGAAGCGTAGCAGGATATTGGAGTGCCACTAGCAGAGAGCAGGGAGCGAGAGAGAGAGCGAGAGAGCGAGAGAGAGATAGAACAAGAGAGAGAACGAGAGAGTGGGAGAGAGAGAGCAGCTTCATTACTGCGCCTGAGAGACGGCCAACAGGTCTGAGATCAGACTGATAAAGCACCGTCTTATCACAACTCTCTTCCTCTCTGTTTCTCTTTATCCTGCTCTGTATGTCTGTCTGTCACTGTACTGATCACTCATCTCTCTTTCTCTCTCTCTCTCTCTCTCTCTCTCTCTCCTTCTCTCTCCCTCCCTCCCAGGAGTCGCCTTTTTGCCAGCCAGCATCTCTTACCTGATCGGGACGAATATCTTTGCTGTTCTGGCTAACAAAATGGGGAGGTATGGAGGAAATGAATCTTTCTCTTCTCGTCTTATCTTCTGCGCTCTGCTATCTGTTTCCGCAGCCATTCAGCAGCTGAAATGAGTTTTGCCTCAGCTTTTTTCGGTATTTGTTTTTTAATAAAGACCAAGGAACAGTGCAAATCTGTATTGACATTGTTTTTTGGGTAAAGATACCCTAAGTCACATTTTGGTTTGTATTTTACATATAAGTGGTATCGTGCTGAAAGATTACTGTGGAACACTGGAACAGGAAGTAAATCTGAATTTGCAATTATAGTGTATTTTTTTAAAAAATATCACTTTTTAATTACATCAGCGATGTAAAGTTTAGTTTTTTTAGTGTTTAAATACTATTTGAATTTCCACATTTATTTATTTGTTGGTAAAAAATCCAATTCGTTATGTTCAAGATTCCATGTTGGATCTTTAGTCACATTTAAAACATACATATGCCACACACAGTATATAAGTCTTTGGAAACATGCTATTCATAAACTTTTTGGCTAAATGACCTTTGTTTCACTGCTTGTAAGAAACAGTGACACGTCTTAAGATATTCTTTTTTAATTTTATTTTTTAAATTATGCCTTAATTATATAAATAAATATTTTTTTAAACTGACAAATACGTGTCCTAAAAGCAATATTTTATTTTTCTGTGACTAAATCTCAATTGGCATTCTATGACACCATCTTGTTATATTCTATGTAGTGAGCATGTATAGTGACTAGAACTTGGTATTTTTTAGAGAGGCTTAAATAAAAAAAAAAAATCAATGTTGTATGAAGACAAGTTAAAGATGGTGGGTTTTATGTGGATTTTGGGCAGCATAAGAAATGTAAAATAGTGCTAAATAGCAACAAAAACTATATGACCAAAAGCTTGTTGAAGCTTGGTCCTCACAATGATTTGCTTGTTGAACATCCCATTCCAGATTTAGTCCCTCTTTGCTGTTATAATAAGCTCCACTCTTCTGGGAAGGCTTTCCACTAGATGTTGGAGTGTGGCTGTGGGGATGTGTGTTCATTCAGCTACAAGAGCATTAGTGAGGTCAGGCACTGATGTAGGGTGAGGAGGTCTGGGGTGCAGTCGGTGTTCCAGTTCATCCCAAAGGTGATCAGTGGGGTTGAGGTCAGGGCTCTGTGCAGGATACTCGAGTTCTTCCACTCCAACCTTAACAAACCATGTCTTCATGGAGCTCGCTTTGTGCACAGGGGCATCGTCATGCTGGAACAGGTTTGGGCCTCTTAGTTCCAGTGAAGAGAAATTGTAATGCTACAGCATACAAAGACATTCTAGACATTTGTATACTTCCAGCTTTGTAGCAATAGTTTGGGGAAGAACCACATATGGGTGTGATGGTCAGGTGTCCACATACTTTTGGCCATATAGTGTATGTAAAAAAAAAAATTAAATTTTTTTTTTTAAAAAAACAGTACTAAAAGTGACACAGTTTTCACCTTACATTGTTTATGTGATGGTGTAGCCCTACTGTTAGTGTTCTTCATATAATACATAGTTAATAGTCTATTTATTAATTTAATTTATTAAATCTAAAATTCTGTAGTTTTCACTTGACCCTCATCCTGCTGTGATGTACACATTGTGATTTCCATTGCATGTGACTTTTTAAAACCCTTTAGATGCCCCAGAGTACAGTATGTGTAAATGCTGCCAAATGCCTGGAAAAATGAGGAGTCTCTCTTAGTTTGCCCTCTGGCATTCTGTCACTGTTTCCACAGCTATGTCCTATCTTTGTGTGTGTGGTAAAGGTTTAGCCCCCTCAGGCTAAACACAACACAGGCTTTTCAGTGGAAGCTATTATCTTTGGCTGCATTTTCACTAATCATTGGTTTTATATCTTATCCTATGTCACCATTACTTCCTCTTTTTCTCTTTCTGTTTGTGTCTCTTCTTCAGTCTTTTCCTTGCATTTCATTTCTGGTTCTTGTTTTCTTTCTAACTTTATTTAATTCGATCATGTTCTTTATTCTCCTTACTTCTCTTTTCTTCTCTAGATGGCTGTGCTCTCTCATAGGAATGCTGCTGGTTGGGATCAGCATTATCTGTGTAAGTAGGAGAACACATCATTTAGGATAACAACCATTTGTTTTTTTAACCTTTTTTGGAAATAGTATCGAGCCTAGAAAAGAAAAATAATATCTTTAAGTTTTAATAGACATAACCAGAATGTTTTCCTAATTCTTTGGTGCCCATGGGTTTGAACCCTGAGTAACACACATACATTTCTATTCAACTGTTAAGGGTTAGGAAGGTAGATTACATTGGAATTTCCTAAGCAACCACAAGAATAGAAGAAAAAAAAAAACCTTGACCTAATGTATATTTTCACTTCTGAGGTTTTCCTGTCTAAGATACATCTTCAAGGCAAGAAACTGACATTAATTTTAATTGACCTCAAAACAAACATTATTCTGTCATTAATGGAGAAACAGGCAGCAAGGTTTGAGAACAGAGAGAGAAGGAATGGGTCCATAAACACGTTCCAACTCTCTGGCTCTCTCTCTGCACAGGCCACTTCCTGTCAGATAAGATGTCAGGCCTTTCCATTAAAATAGTTTATTGGATTAGCCACTGTGTAAATGTGTGTGTGCGCGTGCAGTGTCGGGAACAGCGGTTTAAACAGGCCTGGGAAAAACAACACAAACGTAGGAGTTATGGAGGACAGAAAATCCCATCGCATCCCATCGCCTCTCTCTCTCTCTCTCTCTCTCTCTCTCTCCCCCTGATTGTGTCACTCTAGGATGCTATTATGATGGATAAATCTGTTTTCAGGTTCTTTATTTGAGCTTCGTTGTGTATTTGTCACTTCACAGGTGCCTTTTGCAAAAGACATCTATGGACTCATATTGCCAAACTTTGGGGTTGGTTTTGCGATTGGTGAGCAAGACGTTGTTTCATTTTCTATAATTGCAGCTCTGTACATAAGTAGTTCCAGCCGCAAGACAAATCACAGGTTTATATTAATGTGCTTGTTCTAAACACGTTAACTTTTCTGGTGTAACAACTTACACAGGGACTTTTATAGTAGATGTTCCACATAAACGGATTTTACATTTACATTTTTTTTTTTTAAAAAGTGAAGTGACTTGTGGCCAAGTATGGTGACCCATACTCAGTATTTGTGCTCTGCATTTAATCCATCCAAGTGCACACACACACAGCAGTGAACAAACACATTTGGCAGACGCCTTTATCCAGAGCAACTTACAGAAGGGCTCTGAAGTCTTGATCAATAAATACATTCTGATACTGGTTCATTAGGTCATGGACGAAGAATACCATAGATCAAAAAACTCAGAATTTTAAAAACATTAGTAATTGTTGACTTGATGACGTTTTCTGTGAAGAGATGTTATTTAGCATTTTTGGAAGGAGATTTTAGTATCAACGCTTTGTAACAGTCAGAGGTAAAGCTGTAACATGGGAACACATTCATGAGTTTAACTTAGAAAGTTGCCATTTGTTAATAAATAAAAAATGTTTACTATTGACAAATAATCGTGATATAAGAGGAATAAAACACTTCAATACATGATGTTGTTGGAAAATAATAAACTCTGGTATGTTAACTCTGTACTAACTCCGGTTTATCTTAGGCCACATCACAAAACCATGTCGCTGATTATTTTCCAAACATTTTTTATATTCAAGGTATAAATTTGTGTCCAGTAAACCAGTCTCATATGTTTAATTGAACTAAGTCTATACAATGTATGACAGAGTACATACAAAAATTCTTATTATAAATGTTAATACTGGTTAAATGACTACACGCAGAAGATCAAGAATCATCATTGCTACCAGCGGCAACAGGTTTGTCTCAGCTCAGTGCAACAGTGTTTGTGATTAGTGACTAAGGAAATTAACAAGGAGTATGAAACTTTAAACTTGTTCCTTCTAGATTTGAATTTGTCAAATTTGTTAGGTAAGGTGTTATAGTCTGAACACAAGCTGATTGAATGCTATTCTTCCCGTGTGTGTCTGTGTGTGTTAGGCATGGTGGACTCCTCTATGATGCCAATCATGGGCTATTTGGTGGATCTGAGACACGTCTCTGTTTACGGGAGTGTGTACGCCATTGCTGACGTGGCCTTCTGCATGGGCTTTGCGTTCGGTGAGAAGCCGGGTTTGCCTAAAAACAGTAGGAACAGTAGGAAAACTTTAGACACAACTATACATAACAGGTTTACAATACTGTGTTCATTCTAATACATTATCATTTCTATTGTAAGAGCTAATTCATGATACGGCAGAAGCTCCACGTTAACGTAATTAATCGTTGATATAGTAAAGTTTTCTGTGAGTTTCTGCGATTTAGGAAGGAGTCTCCAGTGTCAGGGATTTGTAACAGTCAGCTGTTAGCTTTGCGGCTTCTTGGTAAAGTGACAAGCTGCCTTTCTGTCTTATTAACTTCAAGAGAGGGAAAACGAGAGGCTGGTGAGGAAGCTGACGTTCTACAACATAAAATAACGATAAATGGAGAAAAATATAATTCCCCTGTTCTTTACTAAATATAAAATTGTCAGCATTGGCCAATTGCTGTGGTATAAGAGGAATAAAACACTTCAGGGTATGTTGATACAAGAAAATAATCAAGTGTGTTTTGTGGTGCAGGCCCATCAGCCGGTGGAGCTATCGCACGCAGTATTGGGTTCCCGTGGCTCATGACCATCATCGGTGTGGTGGATATCCTGTTCGCTCCACTTTGTTTCTTCCTCCGCAACCCTCCAGCCAACGAGGAGAAAATGGTCAGTCATGCCTGTTATTGTGCTTTGTTAATACACTGGTTACTCTACAGTTATTATTGATTGTAAACCTTGTAAACTATGAACAAATATTAAGGATTACAAATTGAGTAGATTGGGAAGATCAAAACTCAAACACAAACACATTGACCATTAACCTGCTTTTGTGAGACGCCTAGCTTATACATGAACAATTCACATTGCTGTACGGGTCTTTAAAAAATGTAAGGTAAAAAGAACTATCTAAACAACTGATGGTCTTAAATGGGATTCTATGTGTTAGAACGTGACACATGGCTTTTAATGCATTATAATGTGCAAATAATTGAAAACAGATTTTTTTTTTTTTAACTATGCTACAGCCATGCACATTGCAGCAGAATGGACGTTTTTACAGTAAAATAATAGACCTGAAGGATTATTTATACTACAAAAAAAAGAATATGGTTGTGCAAAGTATGTACTCTATATATGGCTTCAAATGTGTACATATGGAAAATATGGTTAAACATCTTTTTGCATATAGAGAGAACTAAATATTTGTGAAGGAATTAGCAACCAGTACGCTTTAAGCAAAATCCTACCTCACACCTAGTTTTAATATCCTACAGAATCTGTTAAGTTCATCAACAAAAGAACACATCTGTTATGACAGCAGATATTTGTACCCAGGATGAGAACAGAAATGTAAACTCTTTGCACCCAGATTAATTAGTGGCATTGAACATCCTGACTAGCCATGTCACCCTCTTATCACATCAAACCATCTCTGTGGGAGCATGATGACTAACATTTTACTAGTGAAAAGATTTTTTTAACTAGCTTCCCAATAAATCTAGCTTTACAGAATTACATAATACATTATTTCACAAAACCTGCTAGCAGATAATAGTTGAAATTACAGAAGTTATCCTGATGTTAGCTAGCTTGCTAGCAACATTTGTAAACCAAATGTTTACAAAATACAATAATTTGCCTTACATTAGCTAGCTTGGTATGGTTTTAAAAAGCTAATGTTAGTTTGCCGGCAAATCTGGATAATGGTTTTAATTAAATAACAGTTTGCCTAATGTTAGCTAGCTTGCTAGTGAAATTGGTTTTAAAACATAGTAGCTTGCTTAATGTTAAGCAGGTTGCAGGTTTGCCAGCTTACCTACATCTTAAAAACGGCACAAACACCTGAAACCAGACCAATAATATTGGCGGTATATGACAGAACAGTGACAATATACTGTAGTTTAAATTTGTTCATTAATTGGTTGAAAAAATGCAAAAAAAAAATAAATAAATAAGTTATTGTTTTACTCACCTGACTTGAAAATGCATGAGTCCTTCTTTTCCCTTGTGTTCTCTTGATTTTCTGTCTTTCTTTGGACTTTATTTAAACTAGCCTTAAAAATGCTGCCCATGGACCTGCTTTTTCCACCTTGCCTTGTTAATAAAAACTAGCCTAATGTGGCCTAAAAACCGTGACCGTGTCAACCCTGCTAGTGTGCTGCAGTGACACACTGTGGCTTCTGATTTTAACAATATAATGTTAGCTAGTTTGCTAGCAAATCTGGGTAATGGTTTTAAATGCATTAATACTTGCCTAAAGTTAGCTAACTGACTTGCTAGTAACTGTGGTTGCTGTTCTAAACAATATCATGTAAGCTACTTTGCTAAGAAAATCCAGCTAATGGTATTGAATACTAGAAATGTTAGCTTAATGTTAGCTAGCTTACCAGCAATATTGGCTACTGATTTGAACAATATAGATATTTGTAATGCTATGGTCACTTTGGCTAGTTTGAAACAATATGTTTGTTAGTTGCTAGAAAACCTGGCTTTAATCACATAATAGCTTACCTAATGTTAGCTATTTCAAATAGCCTATTTGCAGATAGTTTACCTAAATGTAGCTATGTTTACTATCAATATTCATTCAAGAGAGCACAGAAAAGAATGCTATTGTACAATGTTTTACCATTTGAATTAAATATGATAGTTTCAAACAATTAAAGCACATGGTGTGAGAACAAGATATCTGTTAAGAATTTTGAACGGAAAAACTAGAAATTAATGTACTGGACTCAGATTTGACTAAAAGCTAAAAGCTGATGCGTAATGAGAAGGGCAGCGCTCCCTGAGACCGAATTCTGAGTTCTTACAAGGTTTGACGTTTTACTGTGACGTGCTTAATGAACTTCAGGGTTTACAAGGTCTAAGGACACAACATTTATACATATTGTTTTTTTTGTTTGTTTGTTTTTTTTGTTTTGCTATAACCACCATAATAAAATTAACCATAAATTAATTGATCAATAAATAAAATCTTAATAATCAAATCTTTCAAAATGTCAGAAACGTACTGTTCCAGTGTCTTTATTCAGCCTGATTTCATGCCTCTGACATGATCGGATATGATCAAAATGGAAAATTATGTTGCACAATAGATACAAGGGAAAAGATTGCCCAGAATGCCCTTCAGCAAAGATCAAAGAGTGAGGCTGATTGGAACGGACTCACGCATTTGCTCTCAAATACACGCCGTGATCAAAGCTTCGTGTCGTGTGTTCTTTCTCAACAAGAGCTCTACATTGGCTCTGAAGAGTATTTACCACCACACACTCACACCCATACACACATTTACACATGACCAAACAGCCTTGTCTACTGGAGCAGAAACCTTAAAAAATTGGAAATTAAAAAAAAAAATTATACATGCCTTATTTTGGCATGTATAATTACAGGAATATTCCACTTTTTTAACCTAATCTCTATCTTCTTCATCTATAATGGATGTGTGATTCCCACAGACAATTATTTTTTTAAATGTTTTTCTGTATTGAGAAACAAAATCTGAAAACTCGTTTACAAGAAGCTCACTTATAATGGAAATCTAAGGGGACTTTTTGAATTTCATGAATAGATGATTACAATGTGTGAGTATATTACACAAATTAAAAAGTGCAACAATAAAAGTGGTAGGATAAATCAGATAGGACAGAATGTCTTAACAGGTTTGTTCTCATGTAGTTTTATCAAACTTTCCAACACTGGAACAAAAGAGTAAAAGTAGTTTTGGTTATTTTCCCGAAGGTTTATAATAAAATTGACCACAGTGGAAGCGAATAACACCAAATTTGTTCCTTTGAAAAATTAGTTCTCATATATGAAAGGAAAAATTTGCTGGGGATGGTGCCACTTGAAGGCCGTGGAGTTGGTTTGGAGATCTCATATGGGAAGTTGTACTGTAATGGCTTGGGACTGCAATTGCTGTGGTGGCTTTGGGGCTGCGGTTGCCACGAGCAGCTTCATACTCAGGACTGCATCAGTGGACAGTGGTTAGGTTTAACAAACCGGACCTCCTGTGAAAACTGTGTTGAATTTATTGGTTGCATAATTGCACTATTTGTCCATATAGTACACAGTTATCGAAGGGATTTATTTATAATTGCATTATCCTTTAGTACCCAGATGAGGATGGGTTCCCTTTTGAGTCTGGTCCCTCTCGAGGTTTCTTCCTCATATCGTCTGAGGGAGTTTTTCCTTGCCACCATTGCCTCTGGCTTGCTAATTAGGGATAAATTCACATATTTACAGTTTATTTTGGTTTAACTTAATCTGAATCTATTTATTTCTGTAAAGCTGCTTTGTGACAATGTCCACTGTTAAAAGTGCTATAGAAATAAAATTGAATTGAATTGAATTGGATCATATTAAATAACAGATCTGATAAAAACATTATCGAGGCTGTCTGGGATATGCAGTTTTAAATGCAAATTTGATTTCATTAGATTTTTAAAGTGGTCATTTTACTGTTTAAAGCTCAATTCAGTAGTTACTTTGATACGTAGAAACTTTTCATTTCACTTTATTTTTAAATGCATCTTCGCTTAACAGAATTTCTTTAGAAGTGACTAAGACATTTGAACAGTACTTTATATAATGAATGAATATTACATAACATTACTGCTGGTGTGTTTTTGTAATATCTGAGACAAAGAAAACTTCTAAAACGTCTCCATATAAAAATTTATATAATTATCACATAAAAGACTGGTTTTGCTCCCCCTCCTTTTTTTGTATCTCTCACAGGCCATCCTGATGGATGTCAATTGTTCGATGAGGACACGTTCCTACTCCACCCAGGGCTCCAGCTATCAGATGGGAGACGACATGGACTTGGACAGTCCAGAGTAGACGCCTTTACCCTCTCTCAGACCTAGACCTTTGACCCCATGACCCCTAGCTGTGTATGTGCCCTTCTAGAGTTTATTTTGCTGTATTAAAAGGGAGAATAGGGACTTTTAACAGAACCATGTGGCTGATATTGTGAGGAAACGTCCCTAACACTAAGCGTTGTTTGTTCTGCTGAAACCAAAGCCGTTGTCATTGTCCTTTAAAATTAGGGTGAAAGTGGCACGTCGAATCAAACCAACAGCCTTAGCTACACACTCAGTGGGGCCATTCATTCGGAAACAGGGTCTTTAAAGCCACCAGCAAGGATACGACAAGACACTTTTGTTTATATTAGGGGTGGGACGATATTCAGTATGCTGAGATAAGGAAATCGGGGGCTATGTTAGAAAGATGCTTAGTTTTTAAAGAACAAACATATCAGGCAAAAAATCTGAGAAAACAATATTTCCACATTGTTTTGATGAATCAGTTTACGCAACTAATTTAAATCATTGTACTGCTGCTGCAGTGTATAGTTGTTGGTATACCAAAAACCTCAATATTATATTGTACGGTTCTCATATCAGGATTTTTTCCCACCCCTAATTCATTAAAATGTCACATTACCATCAAATTACCTTCTTTAGCCGTTTTTGAATATTATGATCTTGTACAATTATATTGTATAATATTAGATTAGCATATTTATTTACATCAAACATTTATGTTCTTCAGTTTACAAAGATAACATTTAAAATACACCACATTGCGAATACAACTGTTATTTTCTCACTTTCTCAACTGATATTTCACATTTCTTTCCTTCATTAACTGAGACACTTTGTTATTTTGTTGTTATTTTCTTGTAAATCCCTGATTGTGGCTTTAAAACATGAAATTGAAGGTCACCTGTGCTCTGCCAACATACGAAACTGCTTAATACTTAAAAACTCAAAGATGAAGAGGCTCTTTTGAAAATCTCCAACAGGAGTCACGTGTTGAACAATGCACTATATGGATACAACGTAGCTACACAGCACAAAGTGGTTCTTTTTTTTCTTTTTCTTTTTTGTGGGAGGGGAAGTTGAATGAGGAAATAGAGTTCATTTGCGGTGCGGCTAAAACGAATCATATTTTACCTCGAAATGGCCTTAAAAAGTTTCCTTTATATAACAAGGGGTGACTGTTCTACAAAGACAACACATCAGATTTCATTTTCTAATACAAAATGCTGAAACGTGAGCATAAACTGAGTAAAGCGTGGAGAGAGAGAGAGAGAGAAAAAAAAGAAATATCTGTAGTTAAACTAAAGTTCATGTGATGTTTACATTCAGTGTTGCCTCCAAGCTGAACTTGTTTGTGGGCTCGTTACATGTTCCTGTCTGTTCAGGCCTTATACGTGAGCGAGCTATGATTTAAGATGTCGATGTCGTATTATTTATTATTGTGTAACAATAACAACAAATAGAGATTTACTCAGTAAATCCTAAAGATTAGATCATAAAATGACACAGAAAGGCACATAATGGTTCCTCATTATGAATACGAGCTGTGTTTGTAAGCATGTCCTTCCTTGAGGTGTGAATTCCGTCATGTCCAATAAATGATGTATTATGCTGACATCTAGTATGCAGTAATGAGAGATCATTTACTCCCTTTTAGTTCAGTCCAACAATAAACACACTGCTGTAGAGGATCTTGTTATAGTGCCTCAGTTTAATTAGATTATATTCTAATTTCTAAAGTGTATATAGTATATATCTATATTTTAGTAAGCACATGTGAAAATGATTATTAAAGATGTCTACTGTTAGTCATGCTATTTTTTCTTTTTTAGTTTCTTTAAAATGTCTGTTGTTTTCTTTAAAATGGTTGTTTTTTTTTGTTGTTGTTGTTGTTTTTGCAAATAGGCACCTTATATTGAGGTTTATATATTGTCATAAAAGCCATATCACAGATCATTTTAAATTCTCATCTTCTAAACTTTAACCGTTCCATTATTTCATGTTTGCTTTTTGTTTTTGTGATGGAAGGAACTGTAAAGCAGGAGGTCTGGAAAAGCAGAATCTGTGATATGGTTACGCCTTAAATAGCACATCTAACATCTCTTAATCAGATCTGTAGTGTTTTGAAGCGTGCAGTGTTAAAGCTGTGTGCGTGCAGGTCCACCATACACACAGGCAATTCAAGCTAATGCAAAACGCAGTTAAATCATACTGTAGAACGTTATTCTAACTGATTCCCGAAAGGTAGCACTGGGGCTACCTTTGTAGTGATTTCTATTTATTTATTTATTATTTTTTTTTGCCTTTTATATTTATATAAATATAATCACACAGACATGTCATAAATTGAGCTGGCCCTAGGACACTTCCATCTGAAATTTTATGTATAATTTCAAGCAAATTTCAGATTTTTTTCTTTCCAAAATCTATTTAAGAATTATTCTCCATTTTCACATTAGCTATGTATATGTTTCCATTCAGATTTTTCACTTCATAAAAAAATATCAACCAGGATCAGCTGGCTATGCCACACAGAGCTATCAAACTATCAAGATCAATATAGTGATCTAATCCAGACAGAAGCAAAAATATCCTACTCAATCTGCTCAAAGCCACTTTGCTAATTTCCCAACAGACCTGGGATTTACTAGCACAAACAATAGGGCTAAATATTCTAGCAAAGAACTCTTTAACAGATCTGTAGGTGTAATTTAGGGGAATTGGGCATGCATGTGCAGGATAAGGATCCAAGTGTACACCAAACACCAGGAAATATACAACATAGAGGGTACTAGGATTTCCTGGGTACAGTTTATTTCAGGTGATCATATTTTTTCCTGTCTTGCCCAGGTAATCAGTACATATCATACAGTATCTATAACCTTACTGACATCTTACTGAATCAGCAGACAAAATTAGTAATGTTAGCATTTGGGGGGTTTAAATTATATGCTAATATTGTATTAGCACATTTGAGCAGTAATATATTTGCAGGCAAACATGCCACATGTAAGCTACATACTGAGTTTCAGCAAACTGTTCACTCAATCTATCCTAGTTACAACTTGCACTTGTTGAAGAAAAAAAAGTTCAAGTTTACAGCTTTATCGATTTTAGGTCATACATAGAAAAGAAACCACTGCCTTGTTGAACTCTGGTGATTATAGTGAAGAAGTTTGTTTTGTTCACAGACATACAGTATCAGAGTTCCACTAAAACTCTTGTGTAATTTATTTTCTTGTTCTGAGATGTGTTGCGTGGTTGAGATCACGTGCGTACGTGCCAATGTCAGTGTGTGCCTTTATTCATGTGTCTTCTGTATGTGTGTGTGCGTGTGTGTAAGGTATCTCCTCAAGGCCATAAGAGGACAGTTTTGTATCCTGTAGAAGGTCCTGTAGTCAGGATTCAAATCATAAGACTAACACTATAGGGTGTGTGTATGTAGTTGTTGGGACTACAGCCAAAAATAAATAAATGTTGAATATTGAGTAAATTTGTGCAAGTGTGTTTGAGTAGACTGCAATTCTTACAATCCTCATTGGTTCTCTGTTGCCTTTATAGTGCATGAGCTAGTGCACTATGTGTTAAAAAGAATGGATGTAGTGTGTTCACCTGATGCTCTTTAATGATGGGATGAGCATCTTTAAAATGCACGCATTAACATGTCCGATGTGTTCAGTGCTCTGGGATTACAATTTATTCATGTACTAATGAGTTATATTGATTTTAAAATAAACAGCAAGTTTTTCTTTAGTAAACAGGCCCGAGGCTGGAAGAGTTGCGTTTCCGATGATTGATCGACACGCCAATCTCATTTAGAGCTCAATAACTGCACAGGTTGCCATCTGCTCACAGATCAATACGGGTGTTGATTTTGTTTTCAGTGAACACTTACAGCATTCGAGAATAGATTTAAATGCAAGTTAAGTCAGTCAATAGTGATCGTTACATATGATTTTCACTTGCTCAAAGATTGGCATGATGGAAAACAAACAAACCATGAATTTTTCAATGAACATTGCATTATTTGTATTGATACATGTCTGGAATGAAAATCATCATATAAGGAATAAAACATCACAGGGTGTGCTGTTATAGGAAAACAATCAGTGGCCTGGTGGTGTGATGCAGCCTGATGCGAAGTGGAGGTTCATTATTTTTCAAAACAGCATGTCCCAGAGAGTTTTATTCCTCTTATTCCACAGGAAATTGCTGATGATTATAATTTTAAATTCGATTAATGTATGACACATTACACTCCTTAACCTTTTAGAGTTACACTGATGATGTAGAACATCCACAAGTTAGTTCCTGTTGTCGCTTACGTTATAGCAGCTAGAAACAGTTGTCGTATGCTCACCAGCCTTTCTTTTCTCTCACTTGAAGTCCTGTTACCAAGAAAGACTGACACTGGAGACTCCCTCCGCAAATATTCAATAAATGCCTTCTATACAGAAAGCCTCACTATATTAACTATACCGCAATGTATTAGTACGAGTGCATTAATATGAACATTTGCAGTAAATTTCTGTAAAACTTCTGACCATTCCGAATTCACCATGAATACTGTGTTAAAATCATTTTGTGGCTAGTGTATAATGGAAGCTCGGAGGCTGTTAGCGTTCCTTATCGTGCTAATTGGCAGTAATTGACATACAGGCTTCCATGACCAGGACTGAATAAATCTAGTCTAGTTTCATGTAGGTGACTGAACCAAGTATAATAGTGTTAAAGAATCATTTATCAAAACTGGTAACATGGTTAGTATCCAATTAGCATTATAATAATTGACAGAATCCAGCATTCATTATTATGCTAACGCTAATTACTGACTGCTAACCACGCTGCCAATTTTGTCCATATGATTCATATGTAATTTATATAAGGAACAGGACATAAGAAGCAAACTAACTTTTTTAAATAATTTATTTTGTATCTCAATGCATAAGCAAATATGATATGTCAGTGTGTAAAGTTCCTGCATCACGATACAAAGCTGTGCAGTACTTCAGCAGCTGTCCTTAAAACCACATTTAAAACATAAAACCTTTTTTGTTTTTTTTACTGGAAGCAAAGACGACAACAATAATAACGAAAATCAACCAGTGTACTGTGCATTATCAGAGAGGGTTGAGCTAGAGTTGAGTGTGCAGCGATCATCTTTGTTCAGGCTATTTACAATAGCGCCAAGGCTATGTTTACGCAGGAAGTTTAAATCAGTATTTTATTTCCTGCTCTGCATATCAAATCCAATCTTTTAAATTTCATACTGAACCCATATTCGCTGCCAGAAGCATCCGGAAGCTTATGTACACACAAATCAGGTTTGAAGAAACAGGCATGAACAAGAAATCTGATTAAAACTGGCTGCTTAAGAAACATGACTCAGCTTCTGATGAGGACGACAGCTCTTGCAAAAATGTTTCACTACAATCAGCTTAGCCAAACACAATCGTCACTGTGAGGAACACCTAAAGAGAACTTGAGAGATAGAGCCTCTGGTGTGTGAGAAGCATTAGGTCATTGTTACAGCCAGCTACGAGACACGAACAAAAACAAGAACGACAAAGCTTCCAGGAACGTTTTCCAGTGACGCTTTAGCCCCAGGCTAAAACAGGGCACATTAGTGTGTGCACTGAATGTTGAATGAGAAAGAGAGAGAGAATGATAACGGCACAAAATTCTCTCCTGTTTTCACTGATACTGTGATTGACCTATGAAAATATTGAGCGAAAGCCTACAGCAGAAAGGGTAAAAATGGCTGAAAGGGTAATGGGACTGCCCTCCTCAATCCACAAGTGTAACTACTAATCCCTACACACACACACCTTCCCATCAGTCCTTGTGTGCTTCATTTGCGTATTTAAAATTATATCCAGAAAGGTTTTCAATCCTCCAAGTCATTTTGAACATTTAAGTGAAAATTTTCTTCACTCATCTAAAGAACTTCTTCGCCTCTGAGGACTGCATCAGTTCATGCATCATATGTTTGGCGGTTTGAGAAAACCCATCAGATGTTACTGTGGAGTTCTGTAAAACAGGCAAAAAACAAGAGAGGGGAAAAAAAATCTGGTTTTGGCCAAAACTGGGTTTTCTACCCAACATACTTTACAACTTTAAGAAACCATAAATATATTTCACCAAAATGATGCAGAAATGTTTTTATTTATTTATTTTTATTTTGCGAAGGGTTTTCCCAGGCCACCATACACATCAGTTCAACAAGTGGGAAAAAAGTGTTCAAGTGCCCTTGGCATAAAGCTACTTAATAAGTAATTAATCTGGAGGTTTTTCCAATAGATGATGTGCACGACTTTTTTTTTAACCTTTCTTATTTTCTGTAGTGTAACATAGCTACACTTTCTATGTTATTTTTTTGAGGCAAGAATGAGACATCACTGGCCTGAGGAGTATGCTGATGCTTAACCAGCAGTAACAACCAGGACATATTGTACAGAATTTTAGTGTAGGATAGAAAGTAAAGAATCTGCTGTTAAGTGTTTCAGTGTGATTAATTCAGTGTTTTTTTTCTGAATCCTTAGTCTACCAATGTTGAATTGCAGATCAAAGTAATGCTTTAAATGAACTGCAAACATTCTCTACCTTCTCTACATTCTCTAACATCAAAAGGCAAAATGAAAAACTGGATGCTCACCAACTGAATTCGTGCCCAATAAGCAACATAACAGACAGCTCTGAAGGAAATTAAGCCTTGAAATTGTAAATGTAAAAGTAGCTAAGCTTTCAAATAAAACCAAATGAAAAAATGCCAAATCATATCATTTGGTTAGTTTCAAATGATTTTTGTGAAAAAAAGTCTACCATCATGCTCATATTTTTGAAGGTGCAAATCAACTATTGTAGGGACGTTCTCAAAAGACACAAAGAAAAAAAATATTTCATCAAAATATATTATTACTAGATATTATAACACAATATCCAACATAACACAAAATAAAACAATGGTGATTTGTCACATTTGTTTGGCATTAGAATTCAACAAACTTGAGGAACAAAACTGAGCAAAACAAAAGCCATGGTCCCAAAAACAGGTATCATTACCTATTTTTACCTATAATAAATCCCTCGTAATTTAACACAGACACATTAAAAGGAAATGGCAGATAAACAAAGGACTCAAATATTTAGAATAATTCAAAAAATAAATTTAGTACAGTAAAAAGTGCTCACATTTAGAGGACGTGAAAATTGGAGAAAGAAAATACACAACCTGGGGGGTGGGGGTGGAGCTCCACATGGAACCAATACGAAGGCTTACATTCTAGTACTTGGCTAAATCCTACTGGTTGGAAGCAGACAGTCAAAAGCAAAAGCTGCAAAGCTCACAAGAAAGCAGGCCATCTTGGAATTCTTCAACCTTAAATATTACCAGTAACACTGATGCTACAAATGGAGTCTCCCCTTGCAAAGCCCATCATGTTGTCTTACTACACAAAGAGGTGCTTCCCCTTTCAGCCAAGGCAGGAAAGCTTGGTCTACATCAATACGGATAAATTCCAATACTGACCTAAAAGTTTAATATTTGAAACATTGCACTGATGCACTGTATTGACTGGATTAGGACCAAAGTTGAGACAATTTAAGAAAAAAGGCAAATAAGAAAAAAAGTAAACTGACAACAACCTCAAAAAAAAAAAATCCCCCAAATGAGAGAATTTTCATAAATTTCTGGGCATCTTGTAAAATAACTTATTTTGCAAACCTCACATTCATAATCATTCCAGTGCCAGACAGTCACATACAGTCCCAAAAACCCCACAATAAATGCTGCGAGTCTCAGTTTTGTTTTGCATTTCCCTTCTCTAACGTGGTAACGCTTCCACACAGATCTGTTCCTCACTAATGTCATTTAGACTCTGTACATCCACTGGGCTACAAACGTCACTGTCATACACTTCTGCCCCCATCAGGTCCTCCTCCAGAACCTCCACTTTTGACTTTGGAAAGCCGTGCAGTTCGGATGGTGAGGTGCTCTCCAAGGACTCTAGGTCCTCTATGCCAGCGCGGTAGTGGATCATTAGCAGAGTCAAAGCTTGAAGCCGTTCACCTGACTTGGCCAGAGCTGAAGTGATCAGGGCTTTGCGGCGTGCATCAGTTGTTTCCCTCTCTTCAGACATCAGTGAGTTGTTGTGCTCCAGCTCTTGGTCAATCTCCTGCTGAAGCTTATCCAGCATCAGTTCCAGTTTTTGCGATCGCTCATCTGTAGGGAGGCCACGGTACAGGTCCCGCCCAATCTCCTTCACTGCAATAAACACACTGTCATCTAACCCTCCCTCTTTGCGTGCCAGCTTTGTGCCTCCACTGGCTGGTGGTTGTTTGGAAGGACTAGCCCCAGTGTACGTCTCGGTGTCGCTGCTCTCATTGTCTGAGGTGTTGGGTGTGTGTTTTGGGGAAGGTTCTGCCACTCCAGGACCAACCTCTGCTGCCTGTTCTGCTATTCTGGTTTTTGGAACCTGCCTCAGGTTGAGCAGACGGGAGCTGGTGTTGATGATGTGCCGTGTGAGACCAGTGGTTGCCCGGTTAATGGTGGACTTTGCTTCAGGGTCTGCACCTCGCCGATCGGCAATCGCCAAACAAAAAGGATGCTCAGCAAGACATTTCTCCTGGCACTTCTTGTGGCAGACGTAGGCACAAGTGATGCACTGCGATGCAGCCTTGGTCCAAACCTTCTTTTTGCAGTAGTCGCACCAAGTGGGATTCTGAAACTGTGTGTCCTGAAAGTTGTGTCGAACCTCAAGCTGCATGGAGCTGTAATTCAGATCATCCCGGGTTAGTGCCGGCACATGATCTCTTTCTCTCTCACGTTCCTTTAGCTCTTCTTCTTGTAAACTCCCCTCCCTCTCAATAACTCCACTGGACAGGTCTGAGTCTCCCTCTCCCAGGTAGGTGAAGTTTAGAGTTATGTCTCCATAGCACAGCTTCTCATTGAAGCCCTTGTGTGTGCTAAGACTACGAAGAGCAGTACGGCTGACGCTGGCCCTCGGTTCTGGGGCACACAAACGGAAGGTGCTCTGGTATTCTGTAGATGAAATACACAAGCATTCCAGGGCTATATGCTCCAAATGCAAGCTAACATGGCCCAAGCATAAGAGACTACCTAGCTTAAAGGGATCCTTGCACCAGAGTGCTACATTAAGGTATTTATGGTTGCTTTCCACATCAAAGACAACTGAGGACTTGCTCCAGCGCCCATATCTGTTGCGGAACATAGCCTCAGATGATTCCCAGAGACCCTGGTCATCCATATTGTCTTTTAGGCTAGAGGCATTCTCAACAATTTTGTCTTTGATCAAATCTTGCTTACTGGTGATCAGGTTTGTTGGGAGCTCATCAGTGGAGTCTACAGGTTTGTTTATAGGCTTTGGCTCAGGAATTTTTGTGGGACTTCTTTCAGATGCAGGTTTCTCTCCATTGCTTGCAGCTGGTGGAGATTTTTCTGGGGTTTTCTCCACTATTGAGTCACTGCCTTCCATGTTCTGGGATTCACAGGATGTGGAAGGGGATGTCACTTTTATATGGGGCCTAGGAGGGACAGGCGGGCGCACAGGTGGAGGAGGAGGGGGCACTGTTGGCCTCTGTGGTGGTTCAGATGATTCTGCACTCTTGAGCAGTGAGGGCTTTGGTGAATCTTTAGGTTGGGGTTTTAGCGGCGACTGAAGGCCAGCCAAGTTGAGCTTGCGATTGAGAATTGGTGAGATGGTACCCAGGGGCTTGGAGGCCAGATTGGCCACAGTCTTTTTAGGGCTTTGGTTTACAGAGAGTAAAGTATCCTCTTTAGCTTCTGCAATGACTGGAGCTCCAGCTGATTTGGACTCCACTATCAGTTCCTCAAACTCTGAGTCATTGTCTTTGCCATCAGTTATGTCAATGGTGGTGATGTGGGCTGGGTCCTCCTCATAACCCCCAGCCACAGGGTATGCAGGTTCTTCCAAGGGACCCAGGGTATCTTGGAGGGATCCCAAGCCCATGGTAGGCACCTGGTGTCTGACTGGTCTCTCATACAGGACAACCACTCGATCTCCAGCTTGTTTTAGCAGCTTTGGCACTTGGACAGAGGACGTCACTTTGACTCCTATACAAACATGGAAAGAGAAATATAATGTAATTCATTAGAAAATTTGGACAATCTTTACATCAATGGTTCCTGATTGCACTCAGTAAGGATCCAATTAATAAGGACTGAAAACAATAAAAGTTAATTTTACAATGATCTGGCACTTAGGGCTTTTTCTAAGCACAAATTCTGACATTAATGACACCAACCTCCAATCGCAATTAAGCGATCTCCTTTCTGCAGATCAGCCTGGGCAGCCGGGGAGTTGGGAGTCACCGTCTCGATGCTTACATGCACCACATCACCTTCAGTTGCTGGGACATGTCGGAATGTCATTCCCACACTACCATTTGGACCCTTAATAACCTCGGTCTAGAACACAAAGTGTGCAGGGAAGAGTTAGTACAATAATTATAATTCTTTCTAAACATATTTATTAAACACCTGTGTCTGATTCAATACACTGTTGTATGACACCAAAATTAGCAATGGATTTGAGCCTGATCGAGAAATCTGCTTCAGCCGTACATTCCTTTGCCAGAAAAAACTGAACGACAAAAGCTCATGGGCCAAACTGACTGACAATGAAATTGTACACTTTAACCAATCTAAGAACAAGATTTTTGAATGCAATATCTAAATCATGGAATGAATAGTCGATGTGAAACTTTGAGGAGACATCCTAAATTTGATCTAATTTAACACCTTCATTGCGCTGTAACATTCACATAACTGTGTCTCAACAACCGCTTCCAAAGGCAAATTGAAAATTTGCATTCTGTATCTGGTTGCTGCAAAGATCTGGCCATGAAAGAAATCCGAATGGTATCTCAATAGATATACTCTACATACTCAGTTTGCAGGCATCTGCACTAATTGCAAAGTAGTGCTTGAACCCTGAAAAGAACATTGTTATCGCTTATATAAACAATGAAGATGACAAAATTAACTAGAAATCATTATTAAAATATGTATGTTTATATTTACACTTGCTGATGTGTCATCATACAGATATGCCCAACATGAAATTGAGGAATTCTAAGAATGTGTGAAATCACACCCAACAAGAATCTAATTCAATGCATGTTTAAATTGTGAACTGAATACAAAACTAAACTTGGAAGTGCTTTCTGCCTACTGCTTGAATACAAGATGACAGTTTTTGTTTTAAGACATCACAGTAGACCTACATGACAGCCCCAGTAGTTACAAACCCACGGGCGGGTGGACAAGTTTCTTTCTTTGAAACAGCAAATACTGAATAATAATTACAGTGGGAGGATCCAAACTGTGAAAGGCACTCGCCACTCAACGTAAAGCAGTCTTTTCCACCACATACTAAACCTATCATGGCAATAAAACAATGAAGGCAGGAGTTACAGAAAGGAGCTCTACAATTACAGCTAATCCTTCTGTGTGGGCTTTAGGTACCTTGTTTGTCAGAGAGCCCATGGTGCACCTGCACATACTCCTGCTAACCTGCTCTGGGTTTCCAAAGTCCCACATACACTGATGCCAAACTCCTACCATGCTGCAGTACAAGTGGAAATGCATGTGTGGACAATTTAGCAGTTGGGAAAGATTATCTATTTGAGAAAAGAAAAAAAAAACAAAAACACAAAGACATCCAACTTGTGCCAAGTAATAACTAAGAGAGCACCATCTACAAATGGTGCTTCCATAATTTGTATACACTTTTATCTAGAAAAAAACTAAAAACTGAATCTATAATAAACCCTCGCATTTTAAAAATATTTTTGTCTGATTCTCTCTTACTTTCGCTGCATGTTCGTTCCTCTACCTTTGGTGGGTGTGTATAAAAACGCTTCCTTGATGCCTGCTTGGAGATGGATGACTGTAATTTTGTTGCTGTCATTTGTTATAATCTTGAGAAGGGCACTGATCGAGTTAAACAGGGAATGAAAAACCAGGCAATCTATGCACGCTGGCAAGCAGTGAGAAGAACGGCCTGCCTCTGATGAAAGACTGAAAGAACCTTCCTGAATCTTAGATTTTCCAAACACAGCAGATGCAAAAAATCAACAAACGCTACTGGTTGCACTACGTGTCACTACTAAAATGTAAGTGGCATGTATGTACTATATATTTAAGCAGTGGGATATTAAATTTTGTTACATTTGTGTGTTTCAGTTCTAGAGCCCATGAACCTCTGCCTCAAGATACCCTTCATTAATGCTTAACTCACACCCTGAAAATGACATTTTCGGTGAAAGCTCATGCAAAGTTGCATTGGCTTAACAAAAATTCCCATTGGAACAGAAAACATTTAAAACCCTTTTACTTACTTTTATGTAAAATGCTCCTTTAAAAAAACAAACAAACAAACAAAAAAAAAACGGTGGTTTGGTTGTTGTCCAACATATTAATTTACACTGGTAAGAACTTTCTATCTTTGGAGTGGTCCTTCACCCTGAGTTTCTGGCAAATTATGTCCATATATAGTATAAGTATAGTACAAGCTTATCTTATACTCATGTCATAGTATGTTACGTTTACATTTACAGCAACTTACTATATTGTTATTCTTTTGCACTACTGTTATATCCGATTCACTTTCTTACTAGAACTGTGTACTAGTCGGCGCTGTCTTTTACTGTGCCTGTTGTCCTGTTTTGGTAGTCATTGTACTGTCTTGTGCTGTTTGCACATGTTTACACGTGTACGTTATGTAGAAATGTGTAGTCTCTTGTAGTTCTGTGTTGTTTTATGTAGCACCATGGTCCTGGAGGAACGTCGTTTCATTTCACTGTGTACTAACTAACTGTATACGTTTGAAATGACAATAAAGCCACTTGACTTGACATTCTGTAATGTCTAATGCTTGAGGACCTAATGTTTCTCCACACCTTTTTTCCCCCCCTCTTAATGGTGATATACAAGTGTATACAAAGATTGTCCAGGTTATTGTATTTTCCCAGTGAGTAGACATTCACATTTATTACTTTGGTCAAAGCAGAATACAATCTATGGATAGCAGCTGAATTTTTCTACTTGTTCCTCTGCTCAGTGAAAGAGATCACCTCTCATGTTGAAGTGCATCATTCTCATTTTTAACTACAATGCAACTACTCACAAAAAAAGCCCAATAATGCCTGTCAGACGATCTGGAAGCTCACATTTGATAAAATTTTGATTAAAAAGATTCAGGTAATAAAGAAAAATGAAAGAATAACTTCTTTTTTTTTTAGATGGTGGCTGTTCGTACTACAGCAAACCCTTTGTTTCTCATGTAGTCAAGAAAAAGTATGATCGAAAAGCTGTAATCCACGCAGCACTTTCATCTGAGACTGCCTTTGCCAATCTACAGCTAGCTTTATTCAATCACAACTACTAGATCAAAGCCAGGTGTGTGAACATGGTACAATGGCACAACATGCCCTTTTGTTTTTCCCATACACAGCAATTTAGTGCATAATGCACCCCACAGTGGGTCAATCTGACCCGTCAAGCAGTCATCTGCCAGTCCAATTCTGGAGCTTTGTTTTAGAGGACTGAGGACAGTCTATTTGAAAGTCATTTTGCCTAAATGAGGGATTCAGTGGCCAGGGCTTGGTGTGTCTACACTTATCTCAAACTGAAAAGGCTTCTTTAAAAGTTGTCTTTGACACCACCATCAGGATATCTGCTGAAAAATAAAGCAGAGCACCGCAGTACCAATATAAAACCAACTAAAGCTTCATGCACACCTATAAGCCAAAGAGAATCCCATGAACACCTCAGAACATGTGGAAAAACAGAAATGAAAACAAAAACACTTTTTCCCCAGAACACACACAGACAAACACACACACACAAACACACACAAACACACTATTCAGCCCATGAGAGGGAGAAATGATTTGACAGATATTTTCCTGACGCAAGAACAAACCAAAGACACTGAGGAGCAATTATGGATGATTTTGGAGATTGAGCAGCTACAGGATAATCACACAACCACAGATTTGGCTGGACTGTGTGTGCGCGCGCACATACGTGTGTGTGTGTGTGTGTGTGTGTGTGTGTGTGTGTGTAGCACAGGTAAACGGATGTTGACATTGCTCTGGCTTGTTCATGATGATGTGACCGATGTGTCAATTTATGCTTCACCTCACCACACACATACGCACGCACAGCACTTGCTACGCATGACAAAACAATATATTGATAAGAAAATTCAGAATATTGACCTTGGTCATGTGATTTTACCAATATGAAAAATCCTGGTGACAGAGTTGGGTGCACATGTGCACACACACTTAAACTCTTCGTAATTAAGGGATTGTTTTTTAGAAATTCTGGAAATATGGGATGGATGCTGAAATGGTCTCTGAAAAGCAAGTAGTGTTTTCATATGCACACACACACACGTTTGTCTTACAATTCTTGTGAGGACCTTCCATTGGCATACACCTAAATCTACACCTAAATCTAATCTTAAATTTAATCTTAACCTCAGTAACCACAAGGAAATCTTTTAATTCTCTTTAAATAAAAAGCAGTTTTCCTTTGAAGACAAGCCAAATATCCTCACAAGGTCAAAACTCTCCTATACTTGTGAGGACATTTGGTCCCCACTAAGATACAAACATCATGTGGACCAGCCAAATGACATTTGGTCAAACACATTCACACACACTTTAAGATGGAAGTAAAACTACATTGTTCATCTGCCTTTCCACTGTTCAGAAACATTAATGTCTACCTCCTCTCTCTCTCTTTCACACATAACTACAATACAACACACACAGTGCATGCTTGGGTGGACTAACATTGCCTCTAACCCGAACGCAGAAGCATCAGTTGTCTTTGTGCACTCAGATAGACAGGTAGAGTGAGGTGACAGACAAATTACCCCAGAGAGAGCCCAAGCAAGCCATCCAACATCAGCCATCCTCTCTCACATACGCAGTGCCCACTCGTGTGAGCTCCAAGCCTACGAATATACAAACGTCACGGAATGTGTTTTTGCCAGCTGTGTGCACGGCGGCCGACGGGTGAGGTGTGTTTCTGCATAAAGCCCACGCTCTACTTTGCATGGTGACAGACAGCCATTGAAGCCATTGTATGAGGACGACAGTTGTCTTGTGTGTACACCTGTTGCTCTTTTCCTCTCTCTATCTCTCTTCTCTCTCACACAGAGATTAGCATATGTGAGTGTTCATTTTGGGATAGAGTGATATTCTCAATCAATAAAAAAAAACACACACGCACACAAACCCAGGAGAAAAACACACACAAATACAAAACCTGGTACAATGACAGTGTGTGTGTGAGCATCGTGGAGGACAGATTAGATTGTTTCCACATGACAGTTTTGATAAAGTCAAAAACACAAAAACAGCCCATCATCTGATAAACGAGTGTCAACATTAGAGCAAATCCACCTCTTGATCAGTGTAAACGAGGGTGAAAATGAGTGTTAGATAACGAGCACCAATCCGCCTGACTAAACAAATAGCAGTTTGGGGAAACGGATTATCCTCAAATGTGTTTTCTATGTCGGAAAATTACAAAGCCCATTAAGTCTTGTCTGAAACTAGTAGCTTGTACATTTTTAAAAAAAAAAGATAAATCAGATGAGAGAAAACCTGACTGATGTTCTAAATGTTCAGGCATGAGTACTTTAAAAGGACAAAACTGACAATCTGGTGATTTATTTCATGTTCCACTTTTTTTTAAAAGCTCTAAATGGGACACTTGATTTACAATATAGCAGAGAAGAAAACAAAGGGCAAAATATTCATTAGTTCATTTTGCTAACACTGGTGACTTATGAAGTTGCATAGTATTTGATAGAAGAAAGAAAATACTTGGTTCATGCTGTTGTAGGAAAATAATTAACAGCAGGGTGGTTCCAACAAGAAGTGAAGCAATTTGCCACCACTTAAAATTTTTCATTTATTAAAGAACAAGTGCAGTTATAGGAAAATAATCAATGACAGGGTGGTGTGATGCAGTCCAATGTAAAGCAGGGTTATTGTTACTACCCCAAGGTTGATTTTTTTCCCCCTTTAACAGCACATCCCAAAGTGTTTTATTCCTTTTATACCACAACAATTTGTTGACGATTCCAAATTTTCATTTATTAAAGAACAACGTCATACTTTTTATCCATTAATAGTTTCCCTTAATATTGTGGAACATCTGCAAAACAAGTTAGTTCATGTTATCACTTACATTACAACAGCTATTAACTCACAAGCCTGTCTTTTTTTTCTCTTGAAGGTTATAAAAGCCTTAGCCTTAGATTATGCAAAGAAATCATTAGAACAAGCGTATTCATATAAGCCTGTGATTCGTCCTGCATCCATAACTACTGTCAGATGTGCTGTTATAGAAAATTAATCAAGACCTACTGATCAATTAAATTTGAGAATTCTAGAAATGTCCAAAAGGCAAAGAGCTAGCAAATGAGAAAAACAAAAAGCAGATAATATTCCCTTTCAGATTTAACATTACTATTCAGCTGTAATAGAATGAAAGCGCTCTCCATGGCTTCTTGACCGCAATTCTCCTGTTCTGTTCGCTCTGCCTCCAAATCTGTCCATTTATTCCTTTATTTGCCAGGTTTATCTGAGGTCTGAGCTAAAGAGACAAGCTAACCAGTTTAAAATCGATTGCAGGAACACGCACGCCTTGCTCACTTGTTCGAGTGTTGATGAGAAACCACACCGACACACAGAGACAAAAGAGCAGCGCACTGGCTTGTACTTCATCTCACAAAGCACAGAAATTGTGATATGTACTGCATGAAAAGATTAACTACTTTACCAAAAAACCCAAGAGATTTTAGAGCAACACGTAACCGCACTTCAGGGGGTACTGAGCAAGGACTGAAAAAAGGCAAGACCTGAAACACAAAGCTACAATCCTCTACACACACCTATCACTTCATAAATATTAAAATAAATAAACAAACCAAATTAGCAACCACTAATTACGACAGTTGCTACGTTTACATGCACGTCAAATTCCGTTTAAGGTCTATATTGCAGCCAGATTCCAAATATGATGTTTATATGCGTACAGACATCGGAATATTCCTGTACATTTGGTTGTTGTAAGTATGCCCGAGTTACCATTCCTAAATACCTAGCCTACAGCTAAACATCTGTTGGCACCCACAATTCCTTGCAGACTGAGCATATATCTCCTTTCAGTGGATTTTCTGAATAAGGTGTTTATATGCAACAAATTTCCGATTAAAACAAGCATATTCCTGGGGTGGGAATCGGAATTTGGGGAATCAGAATATTGTCTTAATCTGAATCGGGCAATCGGATTGCGATGTTTACGTGACACAATGCTAATTAGAATATTGACAAACTCTGATTTATATGGGAATACTGATGTGCATTAAACATAGCCAGTGATTTATTCTAGAGAGTAAGTTTAAGTTAAGGATAGGTTTAAGTACAGTCTGGAGACTTTCCAGAAAATACACAAGCGCGCACACACACACACTCACACACACTCACACACACGTGTGGTCAGGTTCATTGGATGAATGTAGTAGGGCAGTGCAGGCCAGCAAACGGCTCTCGTGCTCTCTCAGTGCGCTGGACTTAATCTAATCATCTGGCACATGTCAAAGAGATTAGTGTTTGGGTATAGGGTAGCAGTCCCCCAGGGGCACACACACACACACACACACACACACACACACATACACATACACACACACACACAACCTTAAGAGACACATACCCAAAGACGCTACATGAACAAAACCACACACAAAACAATATATGATGTATTATTCCCTTAATAAGAAGGGAGGAAAAAACTAAGACTGAAGCGAAACAAAAATACAAAAAGCAGAAATCAGAAGGGAGAAACACGTTGTTCCTAAAGCAGAGTGCATGTTAAAAGCTATGTTGTACATATGTTCGTGCACACACACACACACACACACACACACACTCACCCTTTTGCCACCCATCTAAGCAGTTTCTTAACCTTTGACATTCACACAGAAAAGAAGGGAATCAATAGAGAAATAAATACTTTTGTTCACCATTGCTTTCCATTTCTCCTTGAAGGTACAATGGAAACACGGTGCATGTTTACATTGGCAAAAATCTGATTCTGGCAATCCCAGTTTTCCCACTTAAATAATCTGATCATGAGAAACCTCTGTGTCTACACGTGTTTGTCAATCATAAGACTTTTTTCTAAATGCTTAACATACAAACATTCACAGTTGATTTTACAACCTACCAATAAAGCTACTAAAAGTGGACATGATGCAAATCTCTGCTGTGTCAGAAACAAAATGATTTGTTTTATTGGTAATATCTGGGGAAAGGGAACTGCTTAGAAAGAAATATGGGTATAGTATTGAATTAAGTTTATACTCTTTATGCTGAAAAAACAAAAAATATCACATTAAAAGGTACATGCAGTGATAAACCAGATTACTAATCTAAAGAAAGATGAGTCTATTGAAGGGTATTAAATCCCCTAACAAGTTTAATTCATTATAAAATTTAAGTATGCCGTTTACATGACCGCATAAACAATCAGATAACAGCCTGATAATAATAATCAGATTATTAGTGTGCATGTAAACCCACTTAATGTTGAGCTTTAACATTGTAAATTAGATAATTGGCAGGAAAGACAGACACCCGGTTTTCATCCTCTGCAGTAACTAAATAAACCTTGGTGCTAGCCATGAACAGGAAGTCAAGCTGCACAAGCAGGAAGTGGATTAATATTCATCATTTCAGGTGTCTGGTCCAAGTCAGACGTGCCACATTGACTGATGTCATCGCTGCCCTTTCCTTTTTGGTGCTTAATTCAATCACATGCTCCTCTCCTCCATCACATCCTGCTCTCCAGAAACACACAAGTGATTACACACACACATACAGTATTCACATGAGAGTGTGTTCGCAGACACACAACATGAATAGACAAACACGCATTAAAAAAATACAAACTGATGCATTTCATATATGTAAAATATTATTTTGGAAATTGTTCAAGTAATCCAGGATGCTGAATGGACCCAAGCCCCTGTAATTACATTTGATGTTTTGAGAAAAAACAAAAACGCATCTCATATTATACCGTGATTAGATTTTTCTCAAATGTCCATTCACCAGGAGCCTTGTTCCCGGAGAAGAAGAGCTCCACGTTTGAGCTCGAAACCAATTCAAAGGCAGGAACGCAGGTCTCATTGCCCACTATTTGAATTTTCATGTTGGCGCTCCGCTTTGTGACAGGAGAGAACTCTTTTCACTGAGCGTCACACAAAAGCAGGGGTCGTTATGGAGACAGGGATATTAAAAAAAACACCCCCTCTCATTTATGTTCGGAGGTTGGAGAGCTCCTTTAGCCGCCGGTCCGTTTTTAGCACCCTCATTGTTGCTTGCCGGCAAAAGAGTTGAGCGTTCATCTGCATACGGCCGGTGGAGCAAACGAGGGAAGAAGGAGGAGGAGGAGGAGGAGGGAAAGAAAGACAGAGAGGTGTAGGTGGAATATTAGAGCTCCTGCTATCAGCACTCCTAAGCACTTCACGTCTCTGTGAAAAGGACAGGAGAAGGATGCGCCATCTCCTTATCGCAGTGACATTTAGTTTGTCCATTACAGGGCGTCTTAAGCTCCCTCTTGCCAGTCACTTAAAATCAGGTTTGTACCTTCACAACAAGAGACAGAGACAAATCTCAGTCGCTTTCTAAAGAGGAGTCTAATCGACAGGTGACATTTACCGTCAGAAAATGACTGGCAAACTATGAAATATACAAAAAAAAAAACCTTCAAGAGCCGGACTGGTAAAAATATTGCTACAGAATCATGGAGAAGACGGAGTTTACTGTGACAGTACAGTGAAAAGGACTCAATTCAGACGTCATTGCGTAACTCGACAGTATGCAGGTATGAGAAATTCAGCAACCGTGATAAAGGGTCCAAGTGCACATTTATTCTGCAATCCATTGTACTCGGAACAAACTTGGAAAAACCCAACCTATGACACAGGAAAGTGCAAGAGAAATGGAACAGGCATTCAACTCGAAATTCCCAGTCGGGGTCTCAGGCAACATCCATTCTTTGATAAATATACCGAACGTCACATCAATATGACGGCACACATTCAACAGTAAACAGATTTTACTTGATATACAGCTTTTGTTTTGTGAAACGGTGTTTTAACAGATTTAGATTTGTCACAATTCTGTTGATTTCAGCTCAATTTTACTAATGAGATAAAAGATTTATGAGCAAAGATGAATGTCTTATCATTTCTCATTGCTAACTACACAGAAATAATTCATGTAGATCTTCGTTATATGTTCATAAAATTCAGACACTAACCAAACAAACAAAATACGGATTGCTCTCGGCATACATATCTTCCATGCCAAAGTGCCAGAATGTGCTGCGATCAGAACTTGGGAAAATCAAATTGAACTTTCTGAATACAATGGATCGCAGAATTAGTACTTACAGAAAGGGATGAGGCTAGAAATTCTGGCCTAACGTTAACCCAAACAACACTGTGCAACACGAAACACACTTATCCAGCCTGAAACACAGAGTTGTCTCTACCTCCTGGACTTTTGGCTTGACTCCGCCCAGGTAGGAGAAAATAGATCAGGATCAGGACTGAATCTTCAGCAAGGGCTGCTTGGCATCAAACCTTTTTGTTCCATATACTCATTCCTACTCGCGCAGCTGCTACAGGCTTGAAGTGATTGATGAACCTAATTAATGTTGGTGCTGGTATTTTCAATGCAAACAGCAGTTTTGGACTCATTTTGATGCACTCCATAGATGCAATTAGTACACAAGCAATTTTCTTTAATTATTGAGAGGGCTTGTGTGAACAGAAGCTGATACATCACTAGGAGAGACACACTAGCTTTCCAGACCCAGCGTTTGTACTGACTTTATGCTTTGAACTGAGCCATTTCTCAGTAATTTTCTCAGACTTTCAATGTCAAAGAGGCTTTGGCTTCGCAAATCTCATCCCCATAGACACCACTGCCACGCCATAAAAGTCTACCATAGTTTACCATATAAACAGCCACGACCACAGCTCCACCATCAATGTCAATCACAGCCAAAAGAACTCAATCAGTGCTCCAGCTGCTTTCTGCCTCCCTTTGCCCCCAATCTTTCTCTCCATTCCAGCAGCAGATCTGAGGCCCCCTGCCACCATCCACGCAAAAAGCAATAAAGTGCATAAAAATGAGATTTAGTCTCAGCACACTTCAGCCTGGATCATACAATAAGAAGGCAGAGAGAGAACAGCTGCCTGTCGGAGAAATCGGCCATAAACAGCAATCAGCTAAAAATACAGCCTGCTCCTCATGCTCTCCCAAAACTCAGTTATACCAGTTTCATTGCCTCACACAGCTTGTAGAAACAAAGGATTTTGACAGTAACCATAAGACTAACATAAGTATACCAATTTATATCAAGTACTTCTGACTCCAAACACAGTCTACTTGTCTGGGTGTGTACCAAGGATTTTAAAAGACGGAAATGCGGTTAAAGTAATAGACGTTAAATAAGTTGGCAAAAATTGCAATCGCAGTGGTTAGTGGGAGAGCTTTATTAACTAGATCACCTTTAAAAATGGAAAATTAATCATTCTCAGTTTTACCTAATGTGTAATACACCATGGTCATAAAATATTTGTTCTGTTTACACAGTCACATAAACCTACATGTTGTGTGTAATGTGAGATAAAGGCCTAGGCCATGTGTCTGTCTGTAATTTTGCGTGTGTGTGTGTGTGTGTGTGTGTGTGTGTGTGTGTGTGTGTAGGGTGGTTTAAACTTCCCTAAACTTTTCTTTTTTTAGGATCCACTAAAAGTTTGATACACTTGGCAAAATGGGAAAGCTGTTTTCCAATCCAGCTGTGGTTAACCGATAACCCATCTATGGCCCACAAGAATACAGTGGTCACAATTTTAGTTCCAGTGAACTCGGATGCGAGCGCACCATGTGATCCGGTCTCTGGAATGGGAATTGTCAGATGTTTCGAGCTTCACAGAAGTCTAAACACTAAATATCAAATTGAACCGTGTTTTCAGAAGAACACATAAATGGTGATCATGCCTTAACAAAAAAGGGCCAAGAAGCAATCCTGGATGCTCCACACATAGTGATGATGTCTGTGTGTGTGTGTGTGTGTGTGTGTGTGTGTGCGCGCGTGTGCGCGTGTGTGTTTTCCTGGCAACGCTGGAGAAGTTTCTTTTTAGCTCCCACTCAGCTAGATTCAGTTTGCAGGTAGTGTTATGCGTACGGATGTGTTTCCAGCCTTGATTAGGTTAGTGTGCATGTTACGTCAGGAGTGACGTTAACCGAGCTGGACGTTTTAGATGAATGGATCCATCTTCAGCCACTCAGACGTATATAAAGCTCACTCAACCTGACATTCACCCTGTAGGACTGGCTGTAGTTTCAGCTCCTCCACACTGTAACCAAACACGGCATCTGTCGCATGTAGCATTGATTTGATAAGCTGAAGAAGGCAAACCATAGGGAACTACTGAGAAATAGGTTTTATAGGAATCAGGAAACATATTTAAACATTCTTAATCTAATGTAAAATTTTTGGGTTATGTTCTGATGGTTTTGCCACTCTCTCATGAAAGATTATTGACAACCTGCAGCTTCTTGCTGAACTTCTGGAAATGCTGGCCTTTACCGTTTGATCTGGAGAGCTTAAATAAAAGTACATGTTTATGGAAGAGATATATAAACATACAATTTTGCTTTAATGACTATAAATATTAAAATCTCAAGCTTGTTTTGGCTTGAAGAGTCATCACATTAAGAGATTTTACCATCATGTGCTGTTGCCATAGGACAAGGCAACCTGTAAATAAGGGAATATGAGTAATACAGTCATCATGTGTCCCATCATGCACCTAGCCAGCCATTATATCAGCAGTAAAAAGATGGGGAGAAGGAATCAATACGCACAAAACACACACAGAAGAGGCAGACAAAGTGTAAAGCAGTAAGACCGCCTACAAAGACACACAACCTTCTTACTTAAATAACATGCGCTCTCACAAATATTGGGTCTTATTTTCTGTGTCAACCGTTTCTCCCATACACACATGCACTTGTTTGAGGAGAGACTGTGTGTGTGTGTGTATTGGGTATCAATCAACAGTACTTAATGTCACAGTGCAGCAACTGTCCAACATTAAAGGTGAAAAGTTCACCACCACGGAGCCGGATTCCCACGTCACTGACACGCACATAGCCCAGAATGTTCTCTTGGGTTGTCATCTCACACACACAAATGCGCGCGCACACACACACACACACACACACAGACCTCCTGTGGTCCACCCAGGATGTTCTCATGGGTGGTGATTTGATTTTAAAGACCTCACACAGACATACAGTACACTCTGTACACTTTTCTCCCAGTTTTGTTAATGAAATTCCACGAGCACTGTAAAACTAAAAAATATATATATATATATATATATATATATATATATATATATATATATATATAAAACCCCAAACCACAGTTCTATAAGTCTCCACTATAAAATATTCAATACAAACCAGCTAACAAAAAAAAAACAAATAAATTAATACCAATAACAATGTGCTCAAACTGTGGCAGATTCAGATAAAGAAGTAGGTAGATATCCATCCATCCAGAGGAGCCTGAATCACACACTCAGACAGACAGTTAGTTTGGAAATGCCAATCAGCCTACAACGCATACCTTTGGACTGGGGGAGGAAACAGGAGTACCTGGAGGAAACCCCCGAAGCACGGGGAGAACATGCAAACTTGCCGGAGGTGTGAGGCAAATGCATTAACCATTAATCCAATGTGCCCCCCAGTAGATAGATAAATAAAATAAAAAATAAACCAGTTTGGGTGATCTATACATACCACTCACCTGTTAGAAATCAAACTTTGAAAGAAATGGCATTTAAACAAACAAGTTTCGATTTCAGTGTCATTTCTTTTTCCATAAAGTTGCCATACACTGGACCTTTGTGCATTACTGTAACAACTTGTATAAAGTGATGTGTGGGGTTTGTGAGTATCTCTGGAATTATAAGCCTGATCAGTATCCTGATTTTTGACCGGACGTAATATGGGTTATTAGACATTAGACATACTATTAAGAAAGGAAGTAACCATTTGTGAAGAAGAAAACCATTTCATCTTAAAAAGAACACATGCACACACACACGCACGCACACACACACACACGCGCGCGCACACACACACACACACGCGCACACTATGTAGAGCCAAACAGACTATTGGCAGTTGTAAAGAGAAAGCGTCAGTCACTCATTAGAGCAGCTGTGTAAATACACCCTGTGTGTGTGTGTGTGTGTGTGTGTGTGTGTGTGTGTGTGTGTGTGTGTGTGTGTGTGTGTGTCAGTAATACAAGCCTCATCAATGCTGTAGGGGAGAGAACTAATTTTAAGACCACTGAATTACAGAGCCAGAATAAGAGTATGCGCGCATGCTTGTTCAGTAGTGGTTGTTGCTAATAGTACATTGTGTTGAAAGGAGGCATGGTGTGTGTGTGTGTGTGTGTGTGTGTGTGTGTGTGTGTGTGTGTGTGTGTGTGTGTGTGTGTGTGTGTGTTTGGGTGTGCTGGAAGAAAGAGATCCTTCAGTACAGCTCAGACTCCCAATAGTACAATTTGATCCAATATTAACCCAGATCTTAATACATCTACATACATTAAATACTGCAGAACAAAGGTTTTGTTGCTGTAAAAAGTCTAGGATTTACATACACTTGTGCATGGAATTATTTTTTTTAATAAAAAAAAATTGTGACCAACACCATTAATCTCTGATAAAACAAACACTAGGACAGAGTTGTCAAACCCTGATACAAAACATCTTCACATTTATCACTTAAAGAATTTTAAACTAAAATATTAATTGTGCTTTTTTTAAAAATATATATATATCAGTATTAGCAGCAGTGTATTATATGTGTTTAAAAGCGAATAAAATAACAGCACAATATTAACATATAATATATTGCATAATTTTTTGTATTCACCTGCAATAGCTTTTTTTGTCCTGCTGAAATTGATCTATATACAATAATAATAATATAAGAATATAATAATGCCATGAGTCAAATGAAAACCTTAGAAGAATAAATTAGAATTGAATCAAATTTAATTTAAACTGGAATTGAACAAAATGGAGATTATGTAGACAACTATTACACGTTTGTGGCACCTGTTTACAATAAACAATGCAAAACTTAAAATAATAAGATTTTCATTTGGCTCACCCTCATACCATCTGAGAGTGACATAAACATAAATCATCTAACTCCTCTTCACACAAAAATAATAAGGATAAACCTTAACGGGCTTCACTATATATTCACACTACTTAGGGTACAACATGACGTGTGGTAGAACCTACGTAGTGCACAGGACAGCCAATAGAACACCATTTCAATTAATTAGTTTAAAATTACCCACATACACATGGTCTAATTTCATGTTTAGGATTTATTTATATTTAATTAGAAGATTAATAATGAAGTAGAACACATGGCGCATGGCATCAGGTGACTACAGATCTTAAAACATTTAATGTGGATTTTTTTTTTTCTTTCATATAGTTTCCAAATTTGCTTAGACCGCTCTAATGGAAATACTCATGTTAAGATGTGTCTTTTTTTTTTTTTTTTTACAACGGATGAAATGAATGTTTTATTAGCACAAAGTGATCCTGCTAGCTAACATTACTAATCAGTTACTACGAACACCAGCAATTCCACACACACACACACACACACACACACACACACACACACACACACACACACACTGCATTTTACTTCCACTTTTTTTTTCCTCATGGATTGATTTCAGATCAGGATTTGAGGGTATAGTGTGTCCGTAATAAGCCACTCAGTCAGGGATGAGAATTGATGTGTAAGGAAACGATGTGTGTTATCAAGTGGGTTTAGCTTTCTGTTCATTTGTGCAAAAGCAATCGAAGGTCAAAGGTCACATGTATGAAGCACAATTTCAGGTACATTTTCTGCTGTTCATGGGATAAAAGGGGTGACAAAGATTAGTGAGGGGAATAAAAAGAGAGAAAGAGCTCAGGCAGACATCCTCTGTCCTCTGTATGACAACACACTCAAATACATCAAGTCTTTTTTTTCTTTTTCTTTTTTTTTTTTTTTTTTTTTTTTTAAAATGCACCTTGACTGTGTGAATATCCACACACAGGACGGAATAAGAAACGCAAAGATAGAAACAAGAAATAGAAAAGGGAAAAATCAAAGATGGAAGGCAAAAAGGGAGTGAGAGACCATGAGAAAGATATCACGAAAAACAGAGTAAGAAAAAGACATTTTAGTGAGACAAAAATAACAATGTGGGACGAAGCAAGCAAAAGAAAAATGCACATTATAAATTTAGAGACCAGAGAGAGAGACCAGAGAGAGACAGAGAGAGAGAGAGAGATAGATTCATTTTTAGGGCTGCACAATTATGTGCTTTGCTTATTAACAATCAGCCAAGAGAAACAGAGATAGGGGGAACAAAGAAAGATACTAAACAAGAAAAAGACAGAAATAGACAGAGCAAGAGAGAGTGAAACACAGTGAGATAGAGAGAAAGCAAAAAACAGAGACAGACAAGAGAGAGCACAATGAGGGTAATAGAGAGACTGTGAGAAGAAAAGAGAGGATGAGAGAGAGACTGAGAAACAGAGACACAAAAGAGAGAGAGAGAGAGAGAGAGAGAGAGAGAGAGGGAATGAATGCAGAAGAGATGTAGAGACAGACAGAAAGAGAGAGATGGAGAAAGAGAATGACCTTTTCCAGATGGTGCATGTTGTAATCCTGTGTTTGAGGCCCTGCTGAGGACTCTGATTCCTACTCTGTAAGATTGTGATAACACACACACACACACACACACACACACACACACACACACACACACACACAATGTGCATATACATATTAAACCTGCAGCTTTCATACACCTGAAAAAAATAAAAATAAAATAATTCACCTGCACTCGCATACACTCGCATATATATGCTATGCTGTGATTTTATAGCAGTCAACTATATGCAGCTATATGCTGATGTCACACACACACACACACACACACACACACGCCTAAACATCATGTCATCTCATGGGCTCATTGTCCTTGTTATTACATGCAGAGCGCACGGAAACACACACATGAACCGTAATATACACAAAACTCATTGTGATGGTTTTAATTAAGTAGCAAGGAGCTGTGTGTGTGCGTGTACGTGTCTGTGTGTGTGTGTGTATATAGTTTGTCTATGAGCTCTTTTGGCCCTCACAGTGTAACTTGAACAACTTCTTCTTCTTCTTCTTCTTCTTCTTCTTTCAGCTTTTCCCTTCAGGGGTCGCCACAGCGAATCATCACTCTCCACCTCTCCCTATCTTCTGCATCCTCAACACTTGCACCCACTAGCTTCATATCCTCATTTATTACCTCCATATACCTCCTCTTTGGCCTTCCTCTTCGCCTCCTGCCTGGCAGCTCCATGTCCAACATTCTCCTACCAATGTACTCACTCTCCCTCCTCTGAACATGTCCAAACCATCTTAATCTGGCCTCCTTAACTTTGTCCCCCAAACGTCCAACATGAGCTGTCCCTCTGATGTACTCGTTCCACACAGTGTAACTTGAACATTAATGTTAAATATAAAAACAAGTAATCTTATCCAGGTAGCCTATTGCTCAGCTTCAGACCAGACATTATATACACACACAAGACAACTTTCACCACACAGATGATCACACAAAGGCTGGTGTTCAACATTTCAGTGATGTTGCTGCCCCCTGGTGGACAGAAAAGGGTCTGCTGAAACATGGAAACAGTCAATACAACTATCCCTATGCAACAAGTGGCTGAAAGCTCTTCTTGCTGTAATAATATCCTGAACACTACACGTCAAGCCATTAAAAATAATCTACAGCTTTATCCTGGTCAGAGTCTTGGTGGATCCAGAGCAAGGTCAGAGAAGAGGCGACAACACTCCTAATTCACCAACAATTCTACAATAACTTTAGATAAAAAAAAAAAAAAACATCGTGCAACAATCCACAACAATCCTAATTTAATAAATTAATTAATTAATTAATAATAATTTTTTGAATAATAATAACAATATTGTTTTTTTTTATAATACCAAATTTGAGTGTTATATAAAACAGACAGGACAAAGTTAATTAAAAAAGATAGAAGTACAATTTAAACATATTTAAGCACCTGCCGAAAACCACTGATCAGAAGGATGAGAACTGTGTGGGCGTGGCCTAATATTATTATTATTACTAAGCACACTTGACTGACATCCCCTTGTCTGAGATTCTAAGCCTGCTGCACATCACGCAGACCTAAATACAGAGAAATAAGGAAATAAACTAAACAAAGAGACTATCAGTTCTTCTCTATTCGCACAAATCTACTGAATTACAGTACAATTCATTCGCCAGGTTTGCTTTCCTTCGCTAAACTGATCAAACTCCAAAAGACAGCTCAAGCACGAATGCATAGTTCTATTAAAACCTGTGTGAATTTTAAATCATCAGCCTCGTGATCGGTGAATATTAAGCTTGCGCATATTCACCCGAGATTAGCCCCACCCCCTTTACATTTAAGGGGAGAAATTCTGACAAAGGAAATGTAACCATGGAAAAGTACTTTTGTAATACTTTGTGCTGCGTATTACGGCCACAACACGAAGGTGTGGTAACTGGTCTGAGGAATTTTCTGGAGCCAGTCATTTGGATACGGATTTATCAAATCACATCATAACTAATTTTGAAAACCGTAAATCAATTTGACACTTGTAAATTGCTTGGGTAAAAAAAAAAAAAAAAAAAAAAAAAAAAACAGATGAGAAGGCAATGTGGTCAGGGCAAAAACAAATGTCTGATCAATGATTAATGAACATTTACTTTACACGTACGGCTTATTTAGCAATTGCAAAATAAATGGCTCATTAAAAAAACTGAGCCATTAAAGATGACATTTCAATTATCAAAGGCATATTTGCTGTGAGAAAGAGAGAGAGAGAGAGAGAGAGAGAGAATGAAGAGGAAGACTGAGAGGGAGAGAGTAAGAGAATGTTAATTCCTCTAAATTGCAGTAATTAGTAAAGGTTTTCCATTGCTCTTTCAGCTAAAAATGTCACTGAAAGGAAAACGCTGTAAAACACCAGATTATTGACTTGCTGTTTGGCAGCGAATGCCCGAGCTGTAATTTTAATCAAACTAACACTGGTACAAACCTTTAATTAAAAAAAATAAATAAATAAAAAAAACTTGTTCGGTGTCAGCTTTACAACTAGGGGTGGAGTGATTAAAAAAAGTACTATATGATGACCACATCACCTCTTTCACTACATCACAGTATCTTCTTTACGTTATCAATAAACACCAGAAAATGCTACAGAGTATTCAATTCAAATTCATCACAAAATGTATTTTTAAAACAGACTTTGTAAAGTACTATTAGGACAAGATACTGTGTGTGTATAATTACAATCAAGTCGCACGGGATCGCCTTCTACAAACACCTTATTTTAATACTAACTAATGGATTTGACCTTGGGTTTGATCATTAGTAGGTCACATGACCATACCAGAGCTGGGAACTCAAAAACTCAATAACCTGCACTCGCATACACTCGCATATACATGTCATGCTGTGACTTTATAGCAGTCAACTCCATGTATGACCTGCGGCTGTATGCTGATGTCACACACGCGCACACACACGATCTGTAATACATACAAAATCCATTGTGGCAGCTTTAATGAAGTAGCCAGGAGCTGTGGGTGTGTGGGTGTGTGTGTAGTTTGTCTATGAGCTCTTTTGGCCCTCACAGTGTAACTTGAACATTAATGTTAAATATAAAAACAAGTAATCTTATCCAGGTAGCCTATTGCTCAGCTTCAGACCAGACATTATATACACACACACACACACACACACAAGACAACTTTCACCACACAGATGATCACGCAAAGGCTGGTGTTCAACATTTCAGTGATGTTGCTGCCCCCTGGTGGACAGAAAAGGGTCTGCTGCAACAAGTGGCTGAAAGCTCTTCTTGCTGTAATAATATCCTGAACACTACACATCAAGCCATTAAAATAATCTACAGCTTTATCCTGGTCAGAGTCTTGGTGGATCCAGAGCAAGGTCAGAGGAGAGGCGACAACACTCCTAATTCACCAACAATTCTACAATAACTTACAAAAAAAAAAAAGCATCGTCCAACAATCCGCCAAAAGCTCTACAACAATCCTGCAACAATCCCCAACAATCCTACTCATGATTTACAAAACAAAAAAATGTCAATACTCCTGCAAAAACATGAATGCTGAATAATAACTTATGTTGAATAATCATAGTGTTGTCTTTTCATAATACGAAATCTGAGTGTTATATTAAACAGGCAGGACAAAGTTGAATTAAACAAGACAAAAATACCATTTAAGCGTATTTAAGCACCCGCCAAAAACAACTGATCAGATCAGGAACTGACTGGGAACTCACAAACTTGGCTAAAACCACCGGAAATGTCATTGCTCTGATACTTTTAAAACATCTGTGTTTTATTGTTCTGCATTTTAAACTCGACCAATACTTGTTTTTGTTTTGGAGCGAGCACTTCCTGGAGAGTCTTTATACTTCAGAAAAAATGCAAAAAACATCTTTTCCTACAGGACTGAACAAAATTTTTATGTCAATATATGAACAATACCTGGGGTTATTTCTGATGTTATTTCTTCTTTTTTTTTTTAAAGAATTTCAGAAAATGTTTGGTTTTCTAGCTCTATGCAAGACTATTATTCAGCAGAGATTGATTCCTAATGTTCCAGCCAGACTGAATTACAAAACATTTAGTCATTCTGTCACATACAAACCAGCGCAGCGAGAGTGGTAAGTGTTTGTACTTTTTGCACCAAATGATCGTGTTTTGTTTTGTTTTTTTCCAAAATCATGACATTTTATATATTAAATATCTTTCCTTAACTCAAGCACTTTTATGAACATCAACAAAACAAGCTATTTACTTCTTTTTCTAGTGCATTAATGTCAAAAAGCTAGATTTGAAGCACATTGTCCAAACCCTACTAAATACTATAACTATTCTTCATCACAGCTGCAGATGTGTGATAGAGTATGAAAGAAAGAGATGAGGTTTTATGAGGAAAAACCACTCTGAAGTTATTTAAGCTTGATTTGCAAGTGACCTTTGACCCTGATAGGCACAAGTGTCTTTTTAAACATCTTAAACTAGTGTGAGAGAAAGGAAGGGGATGACGTGTTTGTGTGTGTTTGTGTGTGTTTGTGTGTGTGTGTGTGTGTGTGTGTGAAGGAAACAGGAAGTAAGACGCATACCCTTTTGATTGAGCTGCGAGGTTTTTCCCGCCATTCATGGCTGCTAAGCTCAACAGTGCAGTGAACGTACGTCTCCCGGTCATACGAGCCCAAAATAAACAACCTAAAGAGACAGAAAGAGAAAGCCCAAAGTGACTAAACATCTACTGAGCACTTAGAAGTGAATCTCTTCAAGAATGAACACAACAGTGTTGATCTAAACTGAATAAATCTCTAAGACAAATGAGTAAATAAATCACCGAGGACTGAAAATAAGCCTAAAAGCCTGGAGTGTGTCAGTTTTATAGACACACTCCAAGAAGCACTTTTCTTCAGTGCTCTGCAAAAATGAAATGATTGTCTTGATGGTGTTTAAATGCCTGGAGTTTTTAGAAGAGCTTTCACTGCTGGTTTATCATCTTTACCTGGTTCCTCTGAATGTCATGTTGAGCAGCTGGCGCCCTCTAGTGGGAGAATAACCTCAGCACACTGTCAGATTTCTAATGTGATTGTCTAAGTGCTTAATATAAATATAAATGTAAATTATTATTATTATTATTATTATTATTATTATTATCATCGTTATTATTATTATTATTATTATCATCGTTATTATTATTATTAGTAGTAGTAGTAGTAGTAGTAGTAGTAGTATTATCATCATTATTATTGTTGTTGTTGTTATTGTTGTTAATAATTATTGTATTATTGTGGTCATTGTTGTACCTGTTTTGTAAAAAAATTATCTATTACTATTATTGTTGTTGTTGAATTATTTAATTCATGCATCTTCTCAAATGCACTACGGCTCTTCTAACTCTCCGTTTCAGGAAGGACACTGACACACCCTGACACACACACACACACACACACACACACACACACACACACACACACCCTGACATCACAGAGTGTGTATCAGATTTGGGTTAGGCTCCTAATAGCTGGACTAACTGCATTATTCACGAGCAGGTCTTTTTAAATGGCATGCTATTCTATAACCAATTACACAGGCCAGGCACAGTGGGGTGTGTGTGTGTTATGGTTGAGCTGTGGACATTAAATGAATTTGTTAGATCTTGGACACACAAAACCCAGGTGTCACACAGAGCTGGCCCGGAACAGGAATAATTAAATACACAACAGAAACGGCACTAAACCTCCATTCTGTCCATGTACAAAGAACTGCTCGGAAAATCAGGGCTGCATGATACGGAATAAAACACTGCATTGTAAATTATTATTATATAAAATATTATTATTATTATTATTATATTGCTACATAAAACAACTGCAGCATGCCTTGCAATACATTGAAAATGTCTGTATTCCCCATAGGTCATGGCTTTTGACGAAGAAGGCCGTGTATCACATGAGACTGAGATGTGAGGAATAATATAATAGTGAAAATCCAAATGCTGCTCAGAGGATATGCAAACAGTTGATATGCAAACGAAGGTGGTTTATTTACAAGCTATTTGAGAATATTTATATTAAATTCAGAAAATGAACTTGTGAATTTATATAATTTTGCTTCACTATTAATATCCTGACATACACTATATGACCATTTTTATGATGTCACTTTTGCTGCTTTAACATCTGTCCAACCTAAATATTTTTATTGGAATAAATTCAATTTCTTTGTCATTTTACAGAGGTTGGAAGCTGAATCTGAATATCAGTTTTGGATATATGAATTATATACATGTCATATTAAATAAAATTATTTAATATGTGGTGTATTTTAATGAATTGAAATTTTTGGTAACGTTTTTTTCTTTGCTTTGAATTTGCAAGAGGGTAAAAAAAACATGCTGAATACTTCCTGGATGATCCTGGATGCTTCATGTTTGATTTTACAGTCATCAAATCAATATTTCTGAGATTTGAATACTGAGATTTGCATTAACGATTCTGATTTCTTTTTTAATCTCAAGTCCGTAAGCTGTAATGATATTGTTTCTGCAGGAAAAACGCATTCACAGGATTATAAATGGGTTTGTTATTTAATAAAAAACAAAAAATGGATACTTATTGATGAATTTTTCTGAGATGTTTAAAATGTTTGTAAGGAGTCTCCAGTGTCAGCACTTTCCCACCATGGGAAAGTCTTCAGGACATTCTACAACATTAAATGTAGCTATAAACGGATAAAAAGTATGGCACATCCTTCATTAATAAACTGCTTAACTGTATCGTGGGCAAATTGCTGTGGTATAAAAGAAATGAAACATGTTTTATTGTAGGAAAATAATCAACTTCAGGGTTCTAACTAGCTCTGTTCTGTGTCATGCTGTATCACACCACCTCGACATTACTCGCGGAGTAAGTGGTTTCTCCTTACTTGACTCATGACTACAGATATACAACAATGCACACTCAAACAAGCCTAGTCATGACTGAGTCACTGATCTCTCACTGGTTTTCCGGGATGAGTAATAAGTGATGAGCCCAGATGATGAGAGTTAACACGCTTTAGAGGCAGTGTGTGGTTCCAGCATCATCAGTGTTTTTTTCAGAACAGGGTCACAAAAACAATTCCTGGTCATCATGATCAGTTAAACTGTAATATTCTACATTGTAAATAGACGGTAATGAGAACGCTCCATCCTGGTCTCAGTGTCCATCTGTGATCCCGTGTAACCCCCACACTTACCTGCTACATTCAACAAGTGTCACGCGGAGGCGTCCCTCCACCAACCGCTCGTCTTGGACTGAGAAGTCTGGCTCCGGCGTCGGCTGCACTTGGAACGGAAAGAACGGCTTGTACCTGTTAAGCAAAGAGAAGCAGGGTCAGTTACAAATCATTTCACAACACAACAATATCATTCATAGCGATGAGAAATACTCTATGTTGAAAATACCTCAAAATAGCTCAAAAGATCACTTTCATCTTAATTGTGCAACTCAGCCCACCATCTTTTGCAACCTAGAAGGAAGTTGTCTTGTGCGTAGAAAAAGTTTATGACCATTCAGTACCAAATGTAACGATATTCATCATCCTCTGTCCTGGAGCTTGAATTGTATAACACTAAATGCAACAGAAACCTCACACAGTTAGACTTTGACCACCAGGCATTAGTAATCCTGAAAATGTTCGTCTTGTGAAGCGTCAAAGTTTTCATACTGTCTAAATAGCTTGACAAATATGAGTAATTATCCCCAGAGGCACACTCTTCTTCTAATGCTTCTAATTCCCAGCAAAGGGACTCGAGGTCCCTATAGTTCATTATGCTTGCATTGTAATCATGCAGTATAAACAAAAGCATCAGTACCGGTGGATTAACCATGCAAAATGTGCTTGTGGTTCAGCAATTTCCAAGCTCTAATGCTTAATAATAATAATAATAATAATAATAGCAGCATTTCTTATTGTGTCAGAAATTTCTTTTTCATGGTATTATGTCATCTCTACAGATAATTATTTCAAAAATGTGGTTGAGGTTCAGCTACTTTAACACAAAATGTTATACAAATAAATATCCTTATAGCTAATCCAGGTGGAGCTAGTCCATATTTCTACATATTTGAAACAAGTATGGCTAAAAGGACAGTGTTCAAGACTGATGGGGTGTTGTTTCTGGCATGCTGAACTATTAGTCAAGTTATAAAACCGCTGTGTGATGCATACTCTGCACTGTACTGTGTTTGACTCAGGTTTGTCAGTGTTTCCACATCACTGCACGCTTCCAAACTCCGAGCTAGCTACTGAGTGGTACAGCTTTGCTCAACTAACAATCTCTTGAAATATGCACCATCTCGAAAGACCCAGAATGCTACATTCATGTGTGTATTGTTCTGTCAATCAAAGCTGTCACTTGTGAACACTCGAGTCACCGTTCCCATTCAGAGACAACACACACAGTCTGAGTGTATTGTGCAACACAATGCAATGGTGCAGTAACAGACATCTCAGGTTTTATTAAGGCACTTGAACGATTGGTTGCACAATATAAAATGCAAACTAACACACACACACACACACCCATACACACACATGCTGGAGCTGTTTAGCAGCACTCTTTTACACAGAAAAGGTAATTTTTGCTATTTTACTCTTGCTCTGTGCTAATAATAGCCTTGAAACCTTCAGTATTCTTACAAATAGGAAACACACACACACACACACACACACACACACACACACACAAAAGGCACACACACTTTCTTTCTCATGCATTCGTAAAGCAGGAAATAAACACAGATTCTCTCTTACATATACTCATCTGGAAGGTATTTATTGCCTCGTGTTTAACTTGTAATTATATTTTATTATACCTACTGACATGGAATAGAAAACAACATGGTACACAATCCTTTGTTTCCTTTTTCATGCAAGTCATTAAAGTGCCACTTAAATCTGCTTTTTTTGTTTTGATTTTAATCTGATAATATATTTGGCTCACAGTTTCATGACGTTAAGTAATAAATCTGGATATAAAATCATCTGGAACCTCCCGACATCATCGCAGTTTGGGCGGGGCTTCTTATCAGTGACGGCTGGTAGTGATATGAGGTAGAGGGTTAAAATCTAATATCTTATCAATAGCACAATAATGAAACTATTAGCATTAAACAATGCGCATTGCGTCATAACACAACCGATGTTAGAAGAATGACGTGAGGCAAACTATCAAACACACTCAAAGGCAGATAGAAAGCTGCATTCATCATTTCTCAAAACTGTCCCCCATGTTTCCTCCAAATACGTTACACAGAAAAACAAAACAAAAAAAAGACATCCAGTTCTGTCATCTATCGTTTTCATTGGACAATGTGTGTTTAGTCGATCACCATGTCACTAGGTCTATTTAATAACATTATATGAACGTATTCAGAGCATAATTTGATTTGATCTATGTAATAATACACAATTTGTGTTATGGTTGCACTCGGTGTCTTAGCTCTAGATGATTTTGTGTCTTTTTGTCTTCTTCCTCTCCTCTCTGAAGTTAGCACACAGCTTTTACTCTGCTCTCAAAGCATTATGGGAGCTGTGTGAGTCATGCTGGAGATCCGTGACTTCAAAAGAAAAGGCACTGGCTGTGATTAGGAGAAAGACATTTATAAACCCAGATCGTGAGGGTTCACATGGTGTAAATATGCTCCACTTAAGAGTAACTACATTCACCTAATGGGGGGGGGGGGATAGAGAGACAGCGTAAGAGAGAGATAGAGAGAAAGCGAGCAAGAGAGAGATAAAGAGATAGACAGATAGATAGATAGACAGACAGACAGACAGACAAAGAGAGAGGGGGCAAAGAGAAAGAGGAAGAGATAGATAGGAAGAGAGAAAGATCGGGATGATCAGCTGTTCCATTACCACAAAAACACATGCATGCATGCACACTCACAAAAACACATGGGCATACACCCACGCCACCACTCACACGAGCTCAAACACACACACACACACACACACACACACACACACACACACACACACACACACACACACACAC
>CM040984.1:4677029-4704134 GCA_022985145.1 Pangasius djambal | reverse complement strand
CACGAACACACACACGAACACACACACACACGAACACACACACACACGAACACACGCCCTTCAGAAGGTTAGCTCTTAGGGAAAAGATAACATTAATGACTTCTATCAAAACATCAAAATCTAATGGACCCTGTTCTTTACACACCACTTAACAAATCTAAGATAAAATGATGCATGCCAGATTTACTTATGATAATTGTGATAATTCATATCTGACTAATTCAGTTCTTCAAAACTGGATTAGTAAAACTGGACTTAGTCAACTGAGATAACTGCATGCTCTCAGCCTAGAAAGGGACTCGAAACCATGATCAGTGAGTCTATGATTGGCTAATGCGAATGGTACGGAGGCCTGGAGAGGTCATTACAAATGATTCCTTTCTTGCATATAATATAAAAAGACATGCGCAGTTCAGTGGGGCTTGGGCTGGCCCATATGACGATATAAGATCGACACTGTGACAAATTACGTCTCAGTATGCTTTACTGAGATATCATAGATATTACCTTTTCATAAAAGTTTTACATTTTGTTTCAAATAATTACAAACTGACTGGAAGCAAGCGATGTTAAAAGTTTGTGCTAAAACTTTAAAATTGTGAAAGTTTTAAATGATTTTTTCTTCTGCAGTGTTAAATATTTTTAAGCATATTTTATAAATGTTTTTTTAAATAGCATAAATTTGTTTATTAATAATAAACAAATTTATTATTATTTAGAAAAAAAAACAATAAAGCAACACCACTGTATGGCTGGCAGTTCATGAGCAAACCTATATATCATAATACCTGATTATGTATCACTGAAATGCCTTCAAGGATCGTGTTAAGATATTTTTGTCATACCATCCACCCAAAATGTGGCTACAGAATATTAACTCAGAGTCAGAAAACTGTAATGCTTGCACAGGTTTGAATATCACCATATACTACCGGTAACCCTCTACTTCATTTGTCTAGAGTAAGGAACCACGGACACAAACACAGCTCAAAAACACTACCCACCTATCCTACTTATGCAGCATGTGTGTGTCTTAGGCTTCTCACACTACAGTGACTAATCGTCCAGAGCAACCCCTGACTGTGTCTGCCACATGGCATGTCTGCGACTCAAACAAGTGCCCTGGTGGTGAAGTCTACTGTATCTGCAGGTGTTCCACAGTGCGGCAGCAGGGCAACAAGGGGGCAGACGCACGAGTCTTGATTAGAGAGCAAGAGAGAGATGCAATTTGGGCAGCAGAGGGCTGTGCGGATCAGTGGTCTTGTGTTGGACATAGCAACATGAGACAGTGGGTGAGATATGAGAGGGAGTCCAGGTTAGGCATATGGTTGCACTGCGCCTGCACACACACACACACAGAATACAATCGCAGGCTCTGCAGAATAAATAAATGCCCTCTCTCTCTCTCTCTCACATACATACATACATACATATATATATATATATATATACACACACACATACACACACACATACATAATGTGCGTGTGTGAGTGTGTGTGTATTATACACACTTTGTGTTCTGACACCTCTCTATCATAGCCAGCATTCACTTTTTCAGCAATTTGTGCTACAGTAGCTCTTCTGTGGGATCAGATCAGACAGGATAGCCTTCACTCCCCATGCGCATCAATTAGCCTGTCGCCGGTTCACCGGTTGCCCTTCCTTGGACCACTTTTGGTAGGTACTAACCACTGCATACCGAGAACGCCCCACAAGACCTGCCGTTTTGGAGATGCTTTGACCCAGTTGTCTAGCCATCACAATTTGGTCTTTGTCAAAGTCTCTTAGATCCTCAGACTTGCCCATTTTTCCTGCTTCCAGAACTGAGAACTGACTGTTCACTTGCTGCCTAATATATCCCACCCCTTGTCAGGTGCCATTGTAACGAGAAGCAACAAGTGAAGCAATGCTATTCACTTCACCTGTCAGTGCTTTTAATGTTATGGCTGATTGGTGTGTGATGTAAATATAGCAGATTTGTATGGTATTTATTTGTATAATATATATTCTGATAAATGTGGCTTTTAAACCAAAGTTTGCTTAGATCTTGCAGAAAATCAACACCAAAATTCTGTTAATTCCAGAGCACTGGATCTTATGAAACGTACAGCATAAACGGTGTTGAGTGCAGGCGTTAACGGGTCACATTACGTAAAACTGGTATAAAAAGCTCAGATCTGTTCTAGGAGTAAAATACACTTGGGGGAAGGATGGAGGGTAAAACAGAGAGCAGAAATCTACACTACAGTTCTTCACTTTGAAATAAAATCATTGCCACTTCCTTAGCTCCCCAAGGCTTTAAAAAAAACAAATTACTCATTTGCTACTTTCATTCTGGATTAAAAGTAATGTGTTTTAAGAATTAAAAGTATTTGAAAAATTGGGTAATTTTGACACAAGCCACGTTTGCAGACTGACATTTGCTGAATGATTCATAATCGGGCCTGGAGTGTCCAATGTTGCCTGGAAACAAGGTTCTTGGGTGCTTGTTACAGTCTACTTAAAAAAAAATCACAAGACTATTTTTGAGAGAAAGCAGACTAGTGTTAAATAATAATACCATTCTGGACAGAGAAGCAAGGATACAGGCGACACACAAACACACGGCTCATGTCTGGGTTTGCGTCCTGACATTTTTAAAAGCCGTGGGCAAGGCGGCGTAGAGTCACCGTCAGTCAATGTTGTTATATTAACAGGTAAAAGCTACTTGTAATTTGTAAATATAAATGCACATATTTATGTGACTACTTAGCTTCATGTTGCTCCAAACCTCAGTGTGATCTGGTCTTGCTATTTAAAAAAAAAATACTCCAGAGATTAAAAGCAAATACACACATCCATGCACATAAAACCCTTCTATGAAGAACACTGGGAACAGCCATATGGCCAGAGTTCACACACACACACACACACACACACACACACACACACACACACACACACACACACACACTCATGGCAGTTCTCACATTATCCCTCACTTGACATCAGTCCAAACCACAAATACACAACTATACTTCAACACAACATTTATATCTCCCAGGACCTACATATTAGCGGGCAGAAGAGCTTCCCCACAGTGAGGTTGGACCTCAGATCAGCACCTATTCTACATAAACACAGGGAGCTGACCCATTTAAGGGTCACTTTCTATACTGTGATGATGAGCTGACCCCAGATCAGCTGTCTCCCCACTCAGAACGTCAATTCCTGCATGCAAGTAGCTCCCTGTACTTCTCTAGAGAGACTTTTAGTAGAAAAAAAAAAAAGCTTGGAAAAAAGTAGCAGAGATCGTTAGTGCTTCTGGTGAGTGTGCGTAGCTTGTACAGTTAGCTTGAGTTGCTAATCTATCAACGATGCTACTACAAACCTAGCAACTAACATGTAAATCAAATTTGAATACATTTTAGTGAGTGTACAGGTCATACAGTGGACATTTTGACTAATACTCTTCTACTGTGGCTACACATCCAAATTACAAGCAAGTGTGACTGCAGGGATACTCAATACAGACGCACAGATCAGCTTGCATCCTGCATAGACACTGGTATCTACCGCCATATCATCTCACATCACTCATACATGAACACTGGAGCCTGACCCCAGATCAGCATATATTCTACATGAACACAAGGAGGAGATGATGGACACGGACATGAGGAGCAAAACGGTGAAAAGAGAGACAGTATGAAATCATGGGCCGGACGTCTGGAGGAAGGTTTGCTTCCCTGCATGATTCCCCGAAAGTAGCGTGTGGAGTCGTAGCGGTAGTTTTAGATGCAGTCTTCCTCTCAACCTTCCGTTATTGCGTAACTCAATATCACATTACGCCAAGTTCCTGTAGGAGATCGTTAGAAAGTTCAAGAGGCCCATTTAGCTCTACTGCTTCAGAGCAAACAAAAGAGAAGAGAGAGGGAGCGCGAGCTAGTGAATATAATTATCTCTACTTATCATTATTACAGCTGGTCAGTGTGACGATTTAACATCAGTTACACCACAATACGCTTTTCTCAGATATCATCAGTGTTTTATAACAATTACAAACTGTGATTAGAAGCAGTTGATTACTTGTTTACACTTCATACAGATTTCTCTTCTCTTATTTAGTGCAGAATTATATTTGTGTGTATTAAATTAAAGTATTTTTGAACGCTAAGGCTTTTTTTAATTTTTAATTCTCAAAGACATTTTTGGCACAAAAATAGGCAAGAAATAGGTTTGCTCACAAACAGCAATAAAGTAACTGAAAAATAAAAACTGTTTTTAATTTAAAGCTTTATATTTAATAATATATTTTTTAAAAATTGAAATAATATTTAACACTGAAAAATGAAAAAAGAAAATCTGTTTAAAAAAAAAAAACAGCTGCTTCCAGTCTTCCAGTCTGTAAATATAATTTTAATAGAAATGGAATCATTTATCATGATATTGATTTTACATATTATCATAATGTCCAGCCGTATCGTGTATTGTAGAAATCCTCTATGCATCGTGGTATACTATTAGTGTCATATCGCCCACACCTACTAGTTAATATTTAGCCATTACATTAGATGTTATTTCTATTAATTAATCATTTATATGCTCGTCACCTTACCCAGATTCAGCAAATAACTGCTTTGGTGAATAAAACATGAGAAAATAACAACAAGCAGACATATTGTTACAGAAAACACAAAGCCCGAGAGAGTGATAGAGAACTTTGACCTGGCGTTGTCCTCCACATGCTAAGGGTATCGCTATCACCCTGTGCGCTTGTCTATTCAACACTGAGCTATTAGATCTAATCTGACTGTTATATAAACCACTAAAAGCCAAGCAGCTGGAATGAAGGGTTTTTGGGATCCCACTGTTTCTTTTTAGCATTTAATCACAAGCCCACAGAGTGCGTAGTTACATCACAGCTGTTACACAGAATGAGAGCTGCTGCTGAAATTTCACAACTCTGACAGGAGAAAAAAACGTTCACAAAAGTTTCACAAGCTGAAGACTTCATCAGTGTGAAAGCGAGACGAAAAGCAAACTTATCTAATGTGTGTATCATATAGACGGAGAGATTAAGAAAAAAAAACAGAAGATTATAAGAATATAAAGGGAAAAACAGTGTGTACTAGGCATTTTAGTCACTTAACAAGTCTACAAGTCTATCAAAAACGTTCATTTTCTATCAAAACGGTAATTTCCTGAACTACTTTTTCTAAAGGAACTTTGTTGCTATGTAGTGACAGGGCTCTGAAAGCACATTTACATGAATGAAGTATAAAGAAAGAAAGAAAGAAAGAAAGAAAGAAAGAAAGCAAGAAAGAAAGAAAGAGAGAAAGAATAAAAGCAATGTAGAAAGAAAGCAAGTCAAAGCAAGCAAGGAAGGAAGGAAGGAAGAAAGGAAGGAAGGAAGCAAGCAAGCAAGGAAGAGATAGAAAAAGAAAAAAGAAAGCTACAGATAAAAGCGAAAGAAAGAAAGAGAAAGACAGCAACAGATACAAAGAAAAAGAAAGAAAGAAAGAAAGCAACAGATAGAAAGACAGAGGGGAAAAAAGCAACAGAAAGAAAGAAATAGAAAAAGACAGAGAGGAAGGAAGGAAGAAAGAGACAGCACCAGAAAGAAATAAAGCAACAGAGAGAAAGAGAAATCGATAATGGTGTTCTGCTGGTCATGTAGCGCGTGGTGTACTCTATGTAGTGTACTAAAGTTTTGACCTTCCATGCTTTATGCGATATTAACACGCGCCGCACCATTATACACTCGTTAACACCGGAATGTGTTCAAATACTGAATCGTACACAGATTTACAAACCACTTACAATTTTAAAGGAAACTGACAGCGTCAGTGTGCACAGGGATGAGTGAAAGCTCAAAGAGAATTCACCAGCTGTCAGGTGAGCGCCAGTAATTACACAAGAGTTATCTAGCAGTGAGAGACTGACTGTGTGTGTGTGTGTGTGTGTGTGTGTGTGTGTGTGTGTGTGTGTGTGTGTGTGTGTTTGAACGTGTGCGCAATTCCGCCTTTAAATCCAAGTGGTAACATGCCGCTGATGAATCAGAGTATTAAACCATAATCCCAAGCTTGTTGTCAAAGTGACATACACAAACACACCTCTTACGTAATTGCTGACTAAACAGCTGGAATATTACCTTCACTCGTCATTATCTCAATATTATCAATATTATCTCCACACGTCATCTTTCTTTTACACTCCTCTCTATTAAACACACTACCACAGTCATGTTAGCATGTAGCATACATGATCTTAGATACTGTGGTGCTCTGGATTCCTCATGAGTTAGTATGGATGGATGGATAAAGTGCAGAATAGAAAGCAGATGTAAGCACTGGTTAAGACCGATACCAAAAACTCAGGACAGAGTATTAGAAACGTGCTCTTTGTAACAAAAGGAATATGAAAAGGGAACGTAACCGATGCATCACAGTGGCATCCGGTGATAAACGTAGGTAAGGTGGTGTTGATGGTTATGAAATGTTACAGCAATAATAAAACAATTATTATCGATTCTAATTAACTATAAAATGACTGTTATCAGAAAAGGACACAGAACTGGTGTGTAAATAGCATAGCAAGGTGATTTGCCTGTAACTCTGCTTAAAATTATTCTTCAACAAAGTTGGTCACATATTGATTGGAGGCTACTAAAACAAAACGTATTGTAACTGCTTCAGAGCATCAAATACTGAATCATTACCTTAAGAGTCAAAAGAGTAATATATGGCACCGTAACATAGCAGATTCAGTGGTATTGTCAAATATCAAATTGTGGCTTTAAGAATCGAAATAATATTGTATCATATCCTACAGCAGTTTCAGCGATATCATCAAATTTCTAATTATTGCCTTAAGAATCAAAGTCGTAATGTATCGCAGCAGATTCGGGGGTTGTTGCCTTAAGAATTAAAATTGTCTTGTCTTATATCGTAGCAGATTCGAATTAATAATCGAATTATTGCCTTAAACATTGAAATCATTTCATATCGTATCAGTTTCAGTGGTATTGTCCATTATTGATTCATTGCCTTAAGAATCAAATTCATATTGTACCACAGCGTAGAAGATTCAGTTGTATCGTCAAATATCCAGTCGTTGCCTTAAGAATCAAAATCATTTAGTATCATAGTAGATACAGCGATACTGTCAATATCGAATCATTGCCTTAAGAATTGGAATCATATCGTGTCATGTGGAAACCCGAGGTTTACAACCCTTGTATTTATAAGCAGAATAAATCACCCTGGACATGCAGTTATAAGAAAATATTCAGTATAACAACATGCTCCATTAGAAACATGTATTTTCCATGGCTATGCTACAATATTTATATCATTATAAACCACAAAGTGAATTCCAGACCTCCAGGTTAAAGTAAAAGGGATAGGTGTAGCTAATAGCACAAGTCCAATAGCTTTGGACACCCCAGACTCGAACGCACTGCAGCTGAACAAGCCTGCGTGACTGATCTGGATGATTACAACATCCTTTTTCCTCTCAGAAATAAGCAGATTCAAAAGACAAACCATATCTGATTGGAAAAAACACACAGAAGCAAATTTACACTTTAGCTCAGAAGTAGGTCACATGAGGCCTGGGTGAGGGAAGAAAAAAAAAAAAAAAAAAAGCTCAGAACAAAAAGCACTCAGGTCGATAAATCAGACACCAGGATCTTGTTGGTTTAAGCTGCCTTAGCCTCCTTTACCCTAATGACCGTCACAGCTATCTCTCTCTCTCTCTCTCTCTCTCTCTCTCTCTCTGTCTCACACACACACACACACACAAACACACACACAAACACACACCAGACATGACCTCATCAACTGGAAACCAAGCTGCTCCACCCTTCTAGTGAGAACTCTCTTTTATCTCCCACACACACCTCGTCTCTTTAATTATTTATTAATGCCCAGTGTAGTGTTCTGTTATTATCTACTAATTCAGCTCCAGAAACAAAGAAGTGAACTTTCACAGAAACAGTGCTCGTGTCCTGAAGCGAGGATGAAAGGAAAGGTGCAAAATAACCATTACGATTGAAATGAAACCTATTCTCTCTTCCATGAGGGTTCTGTCTCCGTCCATCTGTCGTTCCTCTTATCTTATCTGGGTGTCCTGTTTTGTTTACTCGTGTGCGCTTCCTTTTGGCATAATCACATTATCTGATTGGAAAATGAAACCAAGGGCCTGTTCTAAATTTCCTCATGGTTGCGCTGATCTTGTCTCGAACGTGGCGACATAACTGCAAACATCATAATAATATTTAATTAATAATGAGTTTTATGCATATTGCACCTTTTATACATTAGAAGAATGCAGCTCAAAGTGCCTTACAAAGAAGTTCGGTGGAAAAATAGTTAAAATAATAATGTAATAGCAATTCTAAAAATAAATAAATAAATAAAAATAGCTCAAAAAATAATACATTTGTAAGAATTCAAATGAGGAAAATTGCCTGATAAGGTATGAAAGTTTAAAGTTGTAGTGCAAGGATTAGGACAAATTACAGTAATTGAGGATGCGCTCTCTGCTCTCAAATCCCAGGAGTGCCAGAGATCCACTTTTCCACCAGACAGCACAATATGGCACGCCAATTCAAATCCAAAACTATCAGTACCCTGGTCATGAACCTGTATCCGTTTCCCACTGCATAACTCTACTCATGAAAGTAGGACAGAACCTTGAGAAGTTGTGGCGTGGACACAATTTAAAACAAAAAAAAAAAAAGAGGCCATTTATTTTAAAAGAGGCCGTTTATTGTACTATAAAATGTGTGTTGCTGTCACGTGGTTTCTTTATAGGCTTCCTATTATGCACAAGACACACAGAGTTTGAATGACTCTCCTTACGTTCTAGCTTTGACGGCAGATTAGCAAAGCAGCCTAACTGTACTAGCAAAAGACTCTCCAGAGGCACCAATGATCTCAGCTACTTCCTTTCAAGCTTTATTTTCCTTCATAAAGTCTCTATACACATAGAATGAGAGACTGTACTTGGCAGGACAAGATTAACTCATGGCTCAAAGGTTTTTGTCCATCTACATTTTGAGCATCAAACAGCAAATGGGATCTGTTTCTTTACTGTGTCATACATAACTTGTTTAGAATTAAGAAAATCTCAAGTCAAATGTCGCTTGCTGCGCTGATTTCTTTGTCACTCGATGCTGACGCTGAAATCCCGGTTCCGTGTTATGTTCATAGATAGAAAACAAACAGTCATCTGTCACTTGCTATTGTGAATGTAGGGTCAAAGGGTGTCAATACTTTAATATTAGTGAACAGAGAAAATAGTTTGAATCCAGACTTGGTCAGACAACACTATTATAACAAAACATAAAATCCCAGTGAGTTGAGATGCACTAAGTAGGGTGCACAGAGTAACAAAGCTAAAATCTGAATAAATGAGAAACCGAGTGGAGAAATCAAGTATACCACATCATTATTAAGCAACTGATATCCCCACCATACTCTGTGGCATGTATAAAAGTGCTGTGCAGGCCAGTAGACCTCGACTTTGGATCAAGATGGCAAAGGTTCTAAGTGACCCTGAAAGAGAGTTCATTATTTGGGCATAGATTACAGCTTCGGTCACAAAGATGACTCAGCTGGCCGCTTTTCAGCAGGAATAGTGACTAAAGTGACATCTGCATTTAGATCGATGAGAGTGACAGGAAACAGGAAATTTTGGCTGACACTTGACGAATGTGGTGTTCATGCATTAGAGTGAATTGCAAGATAAAATAAGAGTGAGATATCAGTGCAGGATGTAATCAGACAGTCAGGAAGAACAGTCCGTCCCCACAACAACGTTATTCATTGATATTTTCCGCTAGTCCTTATGTAGTTAGTCCCAATCCAGTTGGGATTCAGATGGAGGATTTTACATGAACCAAGGGGTATGAAAGCTAAACAACAGTGACATGAAAAATATTACTGTGGATAAATGAAATTATATATATATATATATATATATATATATATATATATATGTATTTATAATAATCCTGTGATGCTGCTGTCTAACATTGCCAGAAAAGCGTCCTTTGGAAAAGTTTAAAAAAAAATAAAAAAAAATTTAAAAAAAGTTTAAAAAAAACAGTTACTATATGACTTCTGAAAATGTTGCCTGATAGAAAAGCCATTCTAAGCAAAGACACCAATCAATAGTGCGCACAGATACGACAGCTTCACCTCTATGTCCCGGTTCATTACTCATGGCACCCTGGCAAAGAATTTTGACCAAATTCAACACGGCTACTCATGAAAACGGTACGGCCCACTTGGTAATCGAAGCAAGAACAAAACTGTGGATCAGTGCTGTCCAGTGGAAAAAAGAAGTTCATTGGATTGTCTTCCATTTCAACTTCGAATAAACATTGCTGCCAAGAGAAAAGGTTCCCCAAGGGTTCTTTGAGAAGTTACTGGTTGTAAGCAATCACACTTGAGTGCGATTAGATATGAGCTGCAAAATGACCTGCAAAGCTCAAACTGAGCCAAAGGACAGAGCTAAGTGCTGACGAAATGTGATGTGTTCTGGAGATTTGGACTGATGAACAAAAAGAGAAAATAAATGGTGGAAAGATACACAGACTGTTGCAAACTAGTTATTTTTGCGTGTTCTCTGTGCTTGGTCGATTTTTCTGTGCAAAGGTTTGTTTGCTTTTTTCCATCGTCATATTTCAGATGAATGAATGAAGGAGTTCTACAAGTGCATTTTTCAGCCCTAGACACCCCTCAACATCTTTTTTTTTTTTATTCTTTTTTAAATTATGTGCTGTGAGAAAACAAAACAAATCAAATAGCAAACAAAGTAAAAAAAAATTTTTTTAAAAAGTATCAATTTGGACTCAGCAACTAGACTAATAGGTGTGAAAGCAGCTTTAGGTTTCCTGCAGAGACACACACTGAGAATGTAAGAAAAGAACCTTTTTTTCTGAGAGTGTATAATTAGAACACCAGTATAAATTTGCACACTGACAGCATTTTTAAAATACCATTCGATCAGAGAACACGAGATGCCTTTCTTCCTTTTTGTACTTAATTAGTTCACTAGAAACACTCGAGTCATTACGCGCTGAACAGAGTTCTGCTGATGAACCCACTCTGAGAAAAGTGTCTTGTCTTCAGGCACTTAGACGCAAGCCTGGACTCCCCTTGCGGCTGATTGTGTGTGTGTGTGTGCGTGCGTGTGTGTGTGTGTGTGTGTGTGTGTGTGTGTGTGTGTGTGTGTGTGTGTGTGTGTGTGGGCATTGTTATCTGCTCCATGACTGCTGATGTAATTGCTGTTTAAGACTGGACTTAAAATTGGATCTTCCATGGCTTCAGGTCAAAGAAGTCACAAGCTGTTTCAGAGTTAAAAAAAAAAAAAAAAAAAATTCTAGGCAATAAATCAATGTGACTGCATGCTACTGTGCTTTGATGATCACGAGTGCGTGTCTGTGTTTTGTCTGTGTGTGCACGTGTGTGCGCGTGTGTGTGTTAAAGCTCAAGGAGTGTAGCACTGCATCTGATCTCATGACAAGTTGACAAATCTCTGCAGTGTCAGTAAGCTGATGGCTGCAGAAGTGTGTGTGTGTGTGTGTGTGTGTGTGTGTGTGTGTGTGTGTGTGTGTGTGTGTGTGTGTGTGTGTGTGTGTGTGTGTGTGTGTGTGTGTATCAGAGATGGGAGGAGGTTGCAGCTACACTACAATCCACTGAGCTCATATTGTCTGGAGTTAACACTGATCTCATACACAAGGTCACAGTGATATAGAGAGAGCTGGAGAGAGAAGGGGAAAAAAAGACAATATGTAGGGAAAGTTGAGTGTTTTATAATAAAGTCAGAGTTTGGTATACACGTGAAAACGTGATACCGCCATGATAAGAATAACCGAAATGGTTACACTGTAAACTTTGGGCTATCTTCTTAACTAAACGTTTGTGAAATATTTAATACATCGTTGAATACCAGCCCTGAGAGAGCAGTGAGATTCAACGGAAACTATCATATAGGGGTTGAGCTGAATCGTGTTTTTATGCTGTTTTGCTCCTAGATACAATAATACACTCTTTGACTTTAACTAAGAATGCTTAAAGATCAAAACACATGCTTTTGGTGTTGTTTCAATCACAAGAATTGGTCCATGCTGATCTCTGATAGTTTCTTTTCCACAAAAATCAACACAAACTACAGCTAAAACAAGAGTACTGATCTGCATTTGTATTATACACCTGCTAAATGTAGAACTGTGTAAAACTGACAGTATAATAACCATTCAACATCAGTTTTACATATACTGTGGTATCAAATACTGCTTGAATATGTTCTTAAACTGGGCTTTAGTGGTATGATGTGCTGGAACATGATAGTATTTTTCAACCTAAACGAAATCTATAAACGCATCTGTAGCGTGCATGTGATTACCACACGCAAGCATTTCAACACATTTCCTTGTTCTGAGAAAATAACCCCTTGTCTACTCCAAACTCCTTTCTAATACAAGTTAGCAGAACTAGTTAGACAGACAGACAGAGAGACAGACAGAGAGACACCCAAGGTAAAATTTGTGAATATGTGAAAACGTGTGACTTTACAAATTCAGACCCACAGATATTAAACTTTAACTACTGAGTTGTTCAAATGAGTCATGAGAGAAAGTCCTACCAAAGCTGAAGGAAGTGGTGGCTCAGTGGTTAAGCCTTTGTGCTACAGATCAGAACGCAACAAGTTCAGATCCCAGAACTGCCAGGCTGCCTTAACTTTTAACTGCTCGGTTATATCCTGTCTCAAATGTAAGTCGTTTCAGATAAAAGCATTAGCCAAATGTATACAGTGTAGTCTTAGGTAAGGACTAAAACACTTGGGGGCATGCTGTTAAACAGCTGTTCCCTCACCAGTCTCTCTTTTGTTTCTCTTGTGAAGTTAATAACTCAAAAAACTGTAATGTGTTCCATGCTGAAGATTTTTCCATGTCAGAAAACTTTACCTAAAAAGTTTACCGCTGACTGTTACAAAACACGGACACTGATGACTCCTTCCAACAACGCTAAAAATAAACCCTCTCCTCACAAAAAAAAAAAGTCACCAGATCAGCGATTACACCCTTTTTTTTTTTTCCTTTAACCTGCTGACAAACCTGAGTCCCTGTATAAGTTGTGACTACAGAAATGATAACGCATTAGAAAGAGCATATTAATATAATCCTGTGATGTGTCGGCTATACTGGTAACAAACTCGTTCCTCTGATAAAAGCAGCTAAAGTCAAGATATAGAGCTTAATTTAGATCAAATTTTAACAAATGTGTGTGCGTTTTGAAGAAACTTTTAGCGACAGCTCATCAACTGCTCTCTGATTTCTATTACAAAAGAGTTTTGAGTTGTTTCTTCCCTGCTGAAGCAAAGATGTCAAAATTCTTTGGTTGATCATATTTAGATTTAAATGGTTAGAGTATGAATTCATATAAAAGCAAGTAATCCTGTTTAAAAAACATATTGCATGGTTAGAGCTACACCTGGAAATAATGGTTGTGTTAAGTCAGCTAAACGGCTGTAGCATAACGTTTCTAGTGTAACTACTTCCTTATCCTATTACACTGTTCACTCCTGCACACTGCCACACCCTACTATAAACCTCTATGTTTACTCTGAGCGTGTCACGGTCTGTGAGCTGAAGTCAAACGCTTTGGGACTGCAGGTGACCCTATATTCATGTGATCAGAGAAGAAGTGAAATTACCAGACAAAAAAAAAAATTATATATATATATATATATATATATATATATATATATATATATATATAGAGAGAGAGAGAGAGAGAGAGAGAGAGAGATCACACTGCAAGCAGGCCTCAGGATGTCAGACATCCATCTGTATCTTCTGTGTTTCTCTTAATGCCTGCATTTACTACACACTGGTGCAGTCTACAGTCTGGCCACATAGATAACCATTAGTAAAGGTCATTCCTGTTAAAGACCTCTTCAAGCTCCCGCAGCACTAATAATAGACTCTGTGATGAAGTTGACAATGATGAAGAGCTTTGATTTTCTATGCTGCATGCATTCAGTGTGTTAAAAAAAAGTGTGTCTTTGGAAAAAGCATTCAGATACACAAAAAAACGGCAATGAAATATAGCTTAGGGGTGGAGTCAGGGGCTTGAAGGGTCTCTTGTTAAGGACTGCTTGAGAAACTTAAGTTGTTTTCAGTAGTTAATTCAAGTAAGGGTTAATACATGGCAGGGTAATGTGGGAACTTTTTTATCTTCAAGATAATGGGTCAAAAACAAAGTAGCTTGTTACCAAGAAACCACAATATACTCTGTCCTTAAACTTTCTTGTGGCAGAAAACTTAAAATTACAGCTTTACCTATACACATACACACACACAGTTAGGTCCAGAAGTATTTGGACAATGACAGTTTTTGTGATTTTGTGAAGATGTGATTGAAGTGTAGACTTTCAGCTTTATTTTAAGAGGTCCCACAAAAATATATGGCATTTACCATTTAGGAATTACAGCCATTTTAAGCAAAGTACTTCTATTTTCAGGGGTTCAAAGGTATTTGGACAATTGACTGACAAGACGTTAATTGACCAGGTGCGGTCCATTCCCTCGTTACTTCAAGACAAATGAAGCAGATAAATGGTCTGGAGTTGATATCAGGTATTGAGTTGGCATTTGGCAGCTGTTCGACTGGAGCTACCAATATGAAGTCCAAGGAGATCTCAATGCAAGTGAAGGAGGCGATCAACAAGCTTAAAAATCTATGAGAGAGATAGCAAAAACCTTAGGTGTGGCCAAATCAACAGTTGGGTACATTCTTAAAAAGAAAGAAAGCACTGGTGAGCTCAACAACATCGAAAGGCCTGGAAGACCACGGAAGACAACTAAAGTGGGTGATCGCAGAATCCTTTCCTTGGTGAAGAAAAACCCCTTCACAACATCAACAGAGGTCAAGAATACTCTGGAGAAGGTAGGTGTATCATTGTCAACATCTACAGTCAAGAGATGCCTTCATGAATGTAAATACAGAGGATTTACAACAAGGTGCAAACCACTGGTACCATTCAAGAACAGGAAAGCCAGATTAGACTTTGCCAGAAAACATCTAAAAAAGCCTCCCATGTTCTGGAATAAGATTCTTTGGACTGATGAAACCAAGATTAACTTGTACAAGAATGATGGGAATAGAAAAGTATGGTGAAAGAAAAAAACAGCTCATGGTCCAAAGTATACCACATCATGTGTCAAACATGGTGGAGGCAGTGTTATGGCATGGGCATGTATGGCTGCCAATGGAACGGGCTCACTGGTGTTTATTGATGATGTGACTGCTGACAGAAGTAGCAAGATGAATTCTGAGGTGTATAGGGCTGTACTCTCCTCACATTCAGCCAAATGCTACAAAACTGATAGGACGCCGCTTCACAGTGCAGGTGGATAATGACCCTAAACATACTGCGAAAGCAACTCAAGACTTTTTGAAGGCAAAGAAATGGAATGTTCTTCAATGGCCAAGTCAGTCGCCTGATCTCAACCCAATAGAGCTGCTTTTCACTAACTGAAGACAAGTCTGAAGGCAGAAAGACCCACAAACAAGCAGCCACTGAAGGTGGCTGCAGTGAAGGCCTGGCAAAGCATCTCCAGGGAGGAAACTCAGAATGTCTCCAGACTTCAGGCAGTCATTGACTGCAAAGGATTTTCATCCAAGTATTAAAACTATGGTTATATTTACAATTATGTCACTATGTCCAAATACCTTTGAGCCCCTAAAATAAAGCTGAAAGTCTACACTTCGATCACATCTTGATTGTTTTATTTCAAATCCATTGTGGTGGGGTATAAAGGCAAAAATCACAAAAACTCTGTCATTGTCCAAATACTTCCGGACCTGACTGTGTGTGTATATATATATATATATATATATATATATATATATATATATATACACATACATACACACACACACACACGCACACATATATATTATTATTATTAACAACATTAATATAAACCTGTCATTCAAAATTAATCAACGCCTTTCCAACCAATCAGATTTGGAAATTTAACAGCACTGTTGTATAACTATTATAAAAAATTTGTCTGAATATTTTTTTAATTAGTCAAATTAAATCAATGTTGTCTCACACTTGTAAATTCATTTTTTTTTAAAAACTGAGAAGGTTCATTGGATATAAAACATTATGGTCACAGACAGAATTAGCATTTGCACATCTTCTTATGACTTCAGTCGTATGAAATCAAACAAAATCCAAACAAAATATTAAATATTCCAACTGTGACTCAACAATCCAACAATCCATAATTTAAACTAATTTTCTCTAAGATTGCAACACATAAGAATAAAATGTTAATGGCAACAAAATGTCCTATAAGCAGTTACACACTTAAACAGTTAAAAGTGAGAAACATAAATATGGTACTGTGTGTATGTGTTATCTACGATGATGTCACTGTGCTGTGTACAGACGCTGAACAATTCAACAATAAATGGTAAAATATGTTCCCAAAGCCAGAAGTATAACTTTTACACCACGCATAAGGAAATCTCCACCTGCTTATAAAACAACAGAAAGACAGACAGAGGTTCCTACAAAGGTATTGTGGTTACCTGAACCAACACTAGCTCCAGCACTACCACTGTGTCTGTGGAAAAGGGGTCTGACTGTGGAAAAGTACTGTTCTAGTGCCCTGCTGATGCCCTTATCTCACTCACGCCATGTCAATACAGAGGCGAACAGAGGGAGGAAGGAGATAGAATACCAAACACATCCCCAGGGTGGAGTCCAACCCGGTTCAATATTTCTATAAATGAGCTGGAGGAACTTACTGGAACAATAACTCCACCTCAACGAAACAGAAGTTACGTTTTCACTCTGCAGAGATGAACTGGTGCAACACAGACCACTACTGAGGAGTACACACTTATGACAACACGTGGACCTTCATATGCATCTTTCAAAGAAAACCCAGATCTTGAGAAACCAAACAGACATTCTCAAAATCTGTTCCATCATACAGGGGCGGGTGAGATGACCAAAATATAATATTACGATACTTCAAAAAAATTTCTATGATAAATAATCTGTATTACAATATATAGGTTTCCTAACAAAGCATCAGCAAAAAATATTGCTAAACAATTTGATGATAATTTTATTTAATGTCTACAGACTCAAATGATTTTTTAAGTTAGCTACTAAACTTCAATTCAGCTTTTAACTACTAAGCATAACCACTTGACAGTGATTGTGACTTTCACCATCGTAACATTGTCTTTGGACCTGGTAGTGTGTCTTGCTGGATCTTTATACACAGGCCACTGTTATTAGAAAGACATACCCTGTTGCAACACCTTGTAGGTGTATATTTAGAGACTATAGCTCACGTGTTTATGCCTAGTGTGTATAAATCATCCTCTAGACCAGATGTCTTCATCGTCTTTATCCAGAAAGGGCTGGTGTGGGCGCAAGTTTTCATTCCCTCCAAGCAGAAACCACACTCGATAGTCTAATGAAAGTCAAGCTCAAGTGATTAAATAGGTGGAATTAGATCCTGCTTGATTGGAATGAAAACCTGCTCCCACACCAGCCCTTTGTGGATAAGATTGGACACCTCCGCTCTAGACCATCATCGGTGTCGGTTCCTGGCCCTAGGACTTTTCTCATTCCCAAGAATAGAGAGACTCTGGTGTTTAAAACTCCCAGGATGCATCCTGTCAGGATGTTTGAGACATGTGGCCCTAGAGCATTTTTCCCCACTAGAAGTGCCTCAGGAACCTGATCTCGAATGCACTAGAAGGAACTACACAAAAAATATCTACAATCAAAATAAAAATTGCATGCGAAACATCACAGCACCATTTTTTTGTGATCAGCAGATTACTGAAATCTGTGGAGATACACACTAATTATAAAATATAATTTGCTATAAAAAGTACTTAAATATGAAAAAGTGCTTAGATATCCATGATAACATTGTCTCCTTTGCGTCCCATTGTCACATTAGGCTCGCAAAATGAAAGATGTCCCTTCTGGATGGCAAAATAAGGCAACGCATTGACAAAACTGAGGGAAAAAACATTTCATGTAATTTCCTAACTAGCTATGTTAGTTAATTCACTTTTAATATGAGCACCAACTATATAAATATCTAATAGATGTGAAGCTAGTAAATCATATCAACTGATGACGCTTCCTAACAAGATAAGTACAAGTAAACATGTAGTAACATTTGATATTCTAATATGAACCGAGTAAAAGTCTGACTATTATAGCGAGATAAATATTTAATAGCAGCTGTAGGCATGTTCTGCTATTAAATTTTCATAACTTCACTGTCACATCAAGACACAGTGTAGCAGGAAGTGTTTGAAAGGTAAAGTCAGTGATTTTGGCAGTAGTTCTTTGAAGGTAGTGGTTTTGTAAAGCAAATACAGCCCCTCACTTGAATGCCCCCTCCCAATGCCACAAGCCCAAATTACCTGCCTAGGGCAGGAGGAGGAGCTTTCTGAATTACCAGGCCACATGATTGACAGGGAAGTACTTCCATTCAACCCAGAGCACCACAGAGACTAGAGTTTGTCTTGTAAGCAGATATTTTATTATAAATGTAAGAATTTTGTCAAATATTATAAAACGTGCACGGCATGATGGTGCAACAGGTCCAAGGTCCTGGGTTCAATCTTGAGCTAGATACTGTCTAAGTGGGTTTCCTCTAGTTTCCTCCCACATCCCAAAAACATGCAGGTAGGTGGATTCGTGTCACTAAACTACCCCTAGGTGTGAATGAGTGTGTGAATGTGTGTGTGCATGGTGCCCTGCGATGACCAGGCATCCCATCCAGGGTGTATTCCTGACTCGCACCCTGTGTTCCCAGGATAGGCTCCGGATCCTCTGCCACACTGATCGATATAAAGTGCTTACTGATGATTAATGAATTAATTATAAAAAGAGTCACTGACTACACCTTTAATCCCAAACTCAGTGTGATCCCAGTGAGGACTAATACAATTAACCCACCGACCTCTGACACTCTGAGCTGCCTCAGACCAGCACTGCTGACCAAACATACATGAAAGTAAACTAGATTATCAGGACAAACAGTCTGGAAGGAACTTGGGATGATAACACCCAAGCACAATCCAAATTCCAGTGTTATCAAGCGCTTAGAAGAGATTATGTATTGGCAGCCATGACAGATAAAGTAGAGAGCGACTGCAGTCTAGCTATGGAAAAGGACAGACACAAAAATATCCTGGTTGGCCACAAAGAGAAAATGTATGTTGACACTAAGAGCAGTGAAGCTGGGATATATCTGGTGTTCTCCCATCAGGGTGAAAAATTTCTTTAACATTTCATAAGATGAAAAATTACAGTACATCTTAGGACACACACACACACACACACACACACACACACACACACACACAGCTGTTTGCAATGCATCCTAGCCTGTGGGAAGATGATTAAGCAAGTCATCTGGGACCATCTATGCTTTCATGTACTATTTTCCTATACATTCCTGTAGTCTCCACGCTTTCAGTGAATGTATGTATGGGCATGTGTGTGCAGGTTCATATAGCTGCTTATGAATGAAGATGTGGGTGTTTTATAGATTTCTAGCCATCAAGATGTAGATACTACTCTATTATGGCTATCCCATCTCATCCGTTTTTTTAATGAAACTAATATCAGAGCTGAATACCAGATGATACTATTCCGATACTGACGTTCACTGGTGTGACAGCAGTGTTTAAGCTTTAAGACAATTTATGGTTTCTAGTTGGGTGTATGATCTGCATTAAGATCACATTCACACCACAAATGCAGCAGAAAATAAATCCGATCCAATAAGCTGCCAGGCCAACATGGGTACTCATTCAGATCAGAATGTACGTCGCTAGTTGTGTGGCATGATGAATGTATTGTTGTTACATTGGTTGTTAATATTTACACCAGAGCGCTGTTGATCACAAGGTCTTAATTTTCTATAAACAGCAGCTCTGACAAAGCTGTCAAAGCACACATCTATAATAATGTTCAAATAAGTTAGTTTCCATAGTAACAGCTAATTAAACAGGCACTTTATCCAAATCTAATAATTAACAGATCAAAAATGTGCTGTTATTTAACAAAGCAAAAAATCTAATTTTTTGACATAGATAAGTTTTTTGTAAGGAGATGTTTATTTAACATTCATGGAAGGAGTCTCCGGTGTCAGTGCTTTGTAACAGTTAGTAGGTTTTCCACCAAAGGAAAGTCTTCAGTGCTTTGAGGTTTCTTGAGAACATGACACGCTGCATTTTTTTGTCTCATTAACTTTAGGAGAGAGAGATAACAGGTACTAACTTGCTTCAAGGACAATCCACACCATTAATTTAACTCTTCATGGATAAAAAGTATCATGCGTCATTCTTTAATAAATAAAAATTGTAATCTCTGGCAAACTGCTGTGGTGTTAGAGGAATAACACATTTCAGGACATGATTTTATATGTATAATAATCAGCTTCGTGGCAGTCATGCCAGCGAAATAAACCGAGTAAGAAACACTATATAGACTATCGGAAATACCGTGACCCGTAATAACCTTATTTTCACAAGAGGTAGCCATGCATTCCAAAACTTTCCTGACAAGGCGTGACCGTGGGCCTCTGAAAGGGAAGCAAACCCTGAGGCACTATTCTAGCGTCCAAGAAACATGTGCAGCATGATTACTGCTCTAACCAGAACCAGCTTCTCACCAGAAACTTTTTTTTTTAAACCTCAGCTAAAGGCAACTTCTCAGGTGCTTATTAAGATCTGGAGTGACCGGCTCTACAACAGACGACAGGCTTCAAAGCCAGTCTCAGCTAAAACATGGAAAGGATGTTGTTGGCCAGCACAGTTTGGCAATTCCCACAGCTTGAATACAACTGACACACATCATCACTTAAAAGAACGTTCAGTGTTTTTTCCCCCCCTCGAAAAGTGTTTTCTGCATGTTTGCCATACAAAACAGTAAAAGCCAAAGCTACCTCCTACAGGCGAAGACAGCTCTAATGTACAGTTTATGCAGTGATGAGATATTATAATGTAATGATTTTATACTAATGCTCTTTGCAGAACAACCCAAACAACCCAAGGGTGTGAAGTCACTGAATGATTTTTCGTGCTACATTAGAACTTTCAAATGTGCATCACTTCATATGCTTTTATGTAGAATATAACTACATCCTTTAAAAGATTTAACTATCTACCCTGTCAGAAAAGAACATCTTGAACCATACAGGGCTCTTTACTTCGGTGCCCTTTCAGTGGAATTCAAACTCTTAAACAGAGGGATTTCCTGTCACACACAGTTCCAAGTAGAACCCCTGTAGAAAGCCAGAACACTAAACTACGCAAAGAGTCCTTAAGAAATCATATGTTATAGATGCATGTCCACTAGGTTCTCAAGAGCAGAGAGTCCAGACACAGCAGCTTTGAGCTTCCCGAACCTACTCTTCTACTACATCTGTATCTTATAAAAGGTTCCATATAGCACCGTTTATTTTATTTTGTCAAACCCTTTGAGGAAGGGTTTCCCTTTTAGACAAAGCTCAAAGTAGAACCCATTTAGAAAACCAGAACCCCTAAACACACGTCTCCATACAATATATAAAAGGTTCCACCAGTAAGGGCTCCTTGGCTTGACCCCTTTGGGAAACCTTTGGGAAACCACTGAAAGCAGAACTCACTTAGAAAGCTACATTCTGAAAATGAAGGTTCCTCTAGGTTCTTATTCAAACCTGGTTTCTTTTATTAAACACTTGTGTGTTAAGAACAAGGAGGACAGCCAGGCAGACTTTGCAGAGAACCCCTGACATATCTTCCAGGAACTATTTGTTTTCAGAGTGTAGAATTTGCCATTATTCAAAAAAAACCCTTCATGAACCTTTTTTGTAAAGTATACTGTAAGGAAAAACAGGTACCAAACTGTACTTTTCCTTGTCACTGGGTTGATACCATCAAAGGTACATCACTCTGACTTTACTCTTCATCTTCAGAGCTTTACTAATTTAATTAATTCAGGTACATAATAGGAAGTTAAGGACCACAGATGTATCTTTAAATCCTTACTTTAAACACTGATTAAAGGTTGTCTGCATGCCCTTTCCCAGGAAAAAGACACATACTAATGGTACTGTACCCTACAGAGATTGGTACCTTACATCCGAGAGTGCTGACTCTGGAAAAGACTGGAAAAACGTAGCCTGATGAATCTTGATTTCTGCTGAGGCACACAGATGGTACGGTCAGAATTTGGCACCAACAGCATGAATCCATGGACCCAACCTGCCTTGTGTCTACAGTCCAGGCTGGTGGAGGTAGTGTAATGGTGTGGGGAATGTTTTGTAGATACACTTTGGATAGATAGACAGATAGATAGATATGTGTGTGTAAATTTTTGTACTCTATCAATTTGTTCCTAATCTGTCATTTATAATATTTTAGTTATTATCTTCTGTGCATTAGTTTTTAGGTCATGTACACGCACTCAAAGAAAGTGCTAAACTGTACCTTTCCTTGTCTTTTGTAGCTTTAATATGTATCTTTCACCTGGAAATGTGGCTACAGTGTCCATTCCAGTGACAAGGAAAAGGGGTTATTTTTGAGAGTGTATGCTGGAGGGAAGAGTAAATGTAGTATGTTAAAGGACCTTATCTTGTAGTTGGGCAGCGTGTGCTTCTTCTTGATGACCCTCTTGAGCTGGTTGACGATGATGGAGGTGAGCTGGGGCAGCGGGCGGCCCTCAAACTGCGACTTGACCTCAAAGTCGACCAGCGGGTCCTCCACGAAGGCGAACGACCAGTGCGTGAAGGGCAGCCGGCTGAAGCGCAGGCGCAGGCGCCCGGCCACACGCCGCATCTTCACGAACAGGTAGGCGGACTTGCCGAACACCAGGTCCACGTCAACGGCCAGGTGGAAGCCGCCGGCGTACTCCAGGTCCACCTCGAAGCTGAGCTCCTCGGGCATGCCGGAGTCGTCCAGCTGCACGGGTCTGACGAGGCGCGCCGTCTTGAACACGGGCACGGAGTCTCCGAGCGACACGTCGCGCAGGCTCAGCCCTTCCAGCAGGCGGCCCGCCGTCTTGGTCTGCAGCAGCTCCTCGAACTCCACCCGGATCTTCTTGGTGACCCAGTGGCGGACCAGCGGCGTGTCGCGCAGCTCGCGGAACAGGAACAGGAAGATCGCGTTCAGGAAGCCGCACGTCTCCGGTTCAGCCTGCAGAGGAGGAGGAAGAGGAGGAAGAGGAGGAGGAGGCCCCGGACACGCACCGTCCATCGGCTGTTTGGACGCGTCCGGCTGCTGCGGATTTGTAAAGTAATCCTTCAGAGCCGGATCAGGCACCGCTTTGACGTACTGCACCGTCCGCGCCACGGGCTCCGGGCTCCTCCGGTACAGCAGCGCGAGCTGCAGCAGCAGCGTCACCACCGCCCCCGTAAACGCCGAAATTAAGATCAAGTAAATCATTTTATTATTGTTGTTATTATTATTATCTCCGCTGCCTCGTTAAATCGACGTCATGCTGTCGCTGTCAAGGCGAATTCAACACAAAGCGAGTTCCACCTGGCCGCTCATAAAGCTGCCATATCATCCGCCTGCCGCTTTCCTGGGCTCATTCACAAACCGCCCTGTGCAGGACACGTAGGGCGCTAAGTAGGGTTGTTCCACACCACTGTACAGTGCTCTCGTGTAGGAAGCAGCGGTCAATACGAGACTGAGCCTTGGGCTCTCCAGGCTCCACCTGATTGGACGGGATCGACGTCGCGTCATCGACGTGACGTCAAGACGTGGTTACATCGTGCGTCTGAAATTGCGTCTTACTAAATGTAAGGTATTAAAAGTTACCCCCTTTTCCCTCACTTTCATAAAGATATTAGAATTTATATTAACTATTTGTCCACTTCCTGTAACAGAAAAGCTGCCAAAACAAAGAATATATGCTCGCAATTTAATGTTTTTATGTAATTTTTATTTGTTTGTTTGTTTGTTGTCACAGAATGCTGTGTAGCCTTTGGTAGTTTTTGTCTATGCCTGTACCCCTGGCCTTGGGATGGGCCTCCTGTCAGGCATTTTATAGACACTGTACGGGTCACTGATCCTGGGGGAGGTGATTTGTGAACATGAGCGGGAATGGGGAGGTAGGCTCAAGGAGTGAAAATAAATAATAATAATTCAAACATCAAACCCACCTACATTACTGTTATAGACACAATCTTGATTAAAAGTAATTGACTAATCTTACCTAGTGCACTTTCAAGACTGGAAAATTATACTGACTTAAAATGTATTTGGATGTAAATCTATGTGTTTCAAGTGTCCAAGCCTGTTTAAAATGGCATACTTGTATGTTTTATACACTGTACATTGCATACTACTCCTCTCATCTCTTGGAAGACATACACAGTCACTTGATTTGTCAGCTTATTTACCTCAGAGACGGCTTAAATTTTGTTAAGGGTCTGCTTTTCACCGTTACTGAGATCCACAATGTGTTAACTCCAGATGATACGATTAGACAGCATAGAAGTGCTATAAGTCAAGTGAGATACTGCTTTAGCCTTTATTAATTCCTGAACAGGAGTGTGATGTACTGTAGGCCTAAATATAGTAATGACATTACTAGCTAACTGTATCAATTATTAAGCCATTACAGCCAGTTAAAAAATTAATGAGTGTTTTATGTAACTTATTAATATTAACATAAATATTATATTAGATGTATTATATTGTATTGAAAAGCTAACAGGCACAACGAGCACATGGTATTAGTTTGCTCACATAGGGAATTTTTCCTGGTTGCAAAATGTTATTGGCCCAGTGTTTGTTTTGGGTGTCTGTTATGGCCTTCCTTATACATTGGGATAACATTGGCAAAACAGCACTTCTCTTAACAGCTCTGCCAACACGGACCATCGTTGGCACAGGAGAATGGCTGACTTCAAGCCAACATTGGTGGATTTAAAGGTGGCTGAAAGTCCATAAGGCCTGGTGGCCAAATGTTTGCCTGATAGACAAAATTTCATTGAGGTAACGTTGGCACTAAACAGAATGACTGATGTTGACCCAACATTAGCGCAACTTAAGTTTACTATTTGGGAAATTAGCTAAGGTTACCTGCAACGTTTAGATTTTACCAAAATGCCTTCATTGCTTTCTCAATACACACAAAAGGCTTTAGTCTTCTTATTACTAAACACATTTTTAATATCTAATCTTAGTCCAGTGTTGATCAGTCAATCAAGTAACCCACTCTGATATGGTACGAATATGAAGAACTAATCTATTTGTGACTATTTTAAAAACCTATAAAAAAAAATATTAAAAAAACCCTGTATGATTCTGGATTTTTTTTCTCACTATTGCATGCAGGTTGTTTCCCATCTTCCCACACAAGGTTAATTAATGCCAAAATCTCTTCCAAAGCAATGTTCCCCATATGCTTGGAAAGTATATATAATATATGCTGACCCATCCTTGCCAGGTTCTGTGTCACCTTCCTTCTTTACTGTCTGCTTTATGTCATGAAAAGAGATGAAAATGATTTGTTGGGTCTGGGTTTTCTACATTATAGCCCTGTTTGTTTATACCAGAGCCCTGAACAGGTCTTACATTATTCATTACACTATTCCTAGAAGAGCAATAAACTGCTCGAAGGCTTCACCACAAACGTTGACCTTGTCTGTACTTCCTATAGCTTCAGCTAACTATTCACATTCACCAGGACTGACTACACAGTAGTGAGGGAGGGATTTCTACTTAGGGTTTCACAACATTTTCATATTTTATTGCTGCCTTAATCACTCTCCTTGCCTCAACACCCAACTTCTTATATTCTATTACATTTCTCTTTTCTTTTCTTTTTATATTGAATGCAGTTTATGGCAACACTGTGGACATCCCAAATCTACCTGAGCCACACTCTCAGAAAACATCAGTTCAAGGTGCTCCAAGAATTTGCCCAGTCAATGGGTTTAATACATTCTGAAGTTTTTGACATACATAAGGAATAAAACACAATGAGACATGCTGTTATAGGAAACTAATGTTACACCTAAATTGATTATTTTCCTATAACAGCACATCCCAAAGTGTTTTATTCCTCTTATATCACAGAAATTGTCAACTCTAACAATTTTGAATCTATTAATGAATGACCCGTTGTACTTTTTATCCATTTACTGGTACATCTAATATTGTGGAACGTCCATGAAAAATGGTCAAAATGGTTAATAAGATTAAAAAAAAAAAAAGAAAGAAACAGCTTGTTGTGTTGCCAAGAAACCACAAAGTGCAAACTTCTCTGTCCTGAAGACTTTCCTATAAAGGACAAATTAAAGAAACAGCTTTATCTCTGATTTACAAAGTGCTGACACTGGTGACCCTTCGAGAAATGATAAATAAACGGCTTCTTTCAGAAAACTTCACCATATGGACAATAATGCCATTGTTAATAAATAGCCCTAGTGAAATACTACGTAGGCCTACTGTAAGATTATAGTTAGGTATTTAAATGCTGATGACTTTACTCTCATTAAAAAGAAGTAGGTTTGAAATTGGATTAATAAGTGTTGGGTTATGGAGTCTTTATTTCTGTAAAGGGAACACAATTGTGCCAGAATGTTTCTAATTTGATCAGGAAGGTTGCCCGGTACTAAATGGCAGTAGGTCAGGTGTGCTTACCACTAACTCTGGCAACACAACACAGCACCATTTCTTTCTCCTCTTCTATTATTAGATTGTGCTTATAAACAAGAGTGTTTTGCAGCACTCCTTACTTGGTAGCTTGGTATATATACAGTTAGGTCCGGAAGTATTTGGACAATGACAGAGTTTTTGTGATTTTGCCTTTATACACCACCACAATGGATTTGAAATAAAGCAAGGCAGGAGCCACACCTGATTCCACGTGTTTAATCAGTTGACCTCGGCGTTCAATAGACTAAGGTGTGGCTTCTGCTTGGTTGGAATGAAAACCTGCACCTACACCGGCCCTTTCCAGATAAGATTAGACACCCCTGGTGTAGACAGTCAGCATGTGCTTTCCTACAAAGCACTCCTATATGGTATTTGGTCCTGTGAT
>CM040984.1:4662956-4676929 GCA_022985145.1 Pangasius djambal | reverse complement strand
ATCACAGGACCAAATACCATATAGGAGTGCTTTGTAGGAAAGCACATGCTGACTGTCTACACCAGGGGTGTCTAATCTTATCTGGAAAGGGCCGGTGTAGGTGCAGGTTTTCATTCCAACCAAGCAGAAGCCACACCTTAGTCTATTGAACGCCGAGGTCAACTGATTAAACACGTGGAATCAGGTGTGGCTCCTGCCTGATTGGGAAGACTTGACACCCCTGGTCTACACAGTATACCTTGCTCAGTTGAACTAACTTGACATGACATGACATGACATGTCATGATATGATAACATGACATGAATTGAATTGTGTTTAGTGGGTGTGAAGTGCCAGAACTTGAAATGCCCGTCCCTGTTCTAAAACATCAGGAAAGACCTGACTTTAGCCATGAATATCCTTACAGATTAGGCATCATACACCAAACATAAATCAGATGTAGCTAAATACGATTACTAACATATGGCATAGAAGGTAGTAATGCTTTATAAAAAATCCAATACTGTGACAAAAGTGGTGTTATCATTATATTTAATGTTAAGACCCAATTTAAAAAACAGAATGTGAGTAAATTTACAGTTTTCCTATTTTTTCCATATATCTTTGGCAATATTGTGAAACGTCACAAAAGTAAACTATGCTTTTGAAAATTATTTGGAGTGTCTTTTTAATGATCATATCTGTGAGAGAAGCACTGGATTTGTTTCCTGTAGTAGGAAAACAAAATGATCTGCCTTGTTTGACACTATGATACAAGTTGGTGTTTGGTTAATCTTTTCCTCATTTATCATACATTGGAGATTTTAGGAAGGTAAGAAAGTTTCCCATGTTTTCTTTTGTACGTTTACCTGGATGTGCACACCTTTGGCAATGCTAAATGTTACAAAATAGCGCCATCTAGTGATACAAACAAACGTCATGTTCTTACACCTTATTCCTAGGTAAACAGACTTCAGAACTACGTGATAACTGATTAAAACTGCATAATATTGTTTTGTGAAAAAAACAAAACAAAATTATAACACTCCGAAAATTACATTTGAAAATGTACACAGTGTGCCAGGCCATCTCAAAGAGCAAAGTCTAACTCTGTTTCAAAAGGCATAATTAATCGATCCAAATATCAAACGATCAATCGACTATAACGTTTAGGTTTAAATGTTTCTATGAATCTGGCTAGAAATTCAAATATAATAAAAACATTTTTACTTTATATTATCATTCATACAATTTGTTGATAATTCTGGGCAGAACTATTGCGGATAAAATCATGACCGTAACCTACACCTCGAATCGATGTATAAGAACTCTATTGCTTTAGTCTGGCCCGAGCAGCGCCTGTTGGTTAGTGGAAACAGCGGAGTCGCGTTTGGTGTTTTGAAGTTAGCGGTTAGCTCCAAAACAATGTCTCAGCCACCACCAAAACCGTGGGAAAGACGAATTCCTGGAGCTGTAGGAGCTCCACTAAACTATCGGTTAGTACAAATTGGTCTACATTCTGTCGTTGTGTTACATAAAGCTTTAAATATCAGCTCAGCTTTCCAGCTAGCCGACTGTGCTAAAAAGGTGACAGGCCATGGCTACGTCCGGATTTGCTGCATGCGCCCTGGATAAGTGAAGTACATAGTGCACGAAATAGCGGCATTTACATCCTGTTATGTTCCCTATAAGTATTTATTGGGGTGATTTGGGATTCGGCCCGGTGTTGTAGGTTTCTGCTTCCAGCCAAATAGCAAGTAGCAATGGAACGTTTAGCAAACGTGTGTGTGTGAGAGAGAGAGAGAGAGAGAGAGAGTGTGTGTTAGCTTTCTGTATTTGCATACTCAGGTTCCTGTTTTCAGGTGGAGAGAAAAAGTGTACATACAGTTTCAGTGATGCGCGAGCTTTAGGTTTTATATAACTGCAGTGTTTGTTGGGTAATTATTGTAAATGTAGTAAAAGTTAAGCGAAATACACAAGGTTTAAAAAGAAACGGCGATTTGGACAAAAGTCAACCATTTTCATGCGTAACTGACGAAGGACCTTTTAAAAGTGGAAATGTACAGAAAGGTTTAAGAGAGAGAGAAATAGAGATGGGGAGAGATAGATAGATAGATAGATAGAGGTGGTGAGATAGAGAGAGATAGATGGATCAATAGAGATGGTGAGATAGATAGAGAGAGATGGTGAGAGAGAGATAGATAGGTTGAGATGGTGAGATGGAGAGAGAGAGATTGACAGACCATAATTTTCTTAAATATTTAATTAGAGATGGCACCGATCCGATAATCCGATAATCCAGGATCGGTATGAGGCGGATACAAAAAAAAAATGGATCAAATGTTGGAGGGAAAAAAAAAAGATTAAATTCAATTCCATGCGAACCTATAACAAATGGAAAAGGTTTTAATTAGATGTGACAAAAAATATAATATTTCCATATTTCATAATGAGTTTACACATGCGTTTCTATCCTAATGATCAGACTGAAGTCTGTTCTCAGTGTGTGCGTTTACACTTTCAGGTTTATATAGTTTTAGATTATCATCCTGACACTAAAGATGCACAAAACGACCAAGAGTATCATTTCCTTAGGACTTAATAGAGTCTCGATCTACTTCAGAAGCCGCATGTTAATAAATCTTAAATGCGTCTGTATTCCTCCTGATATATTGCATCATAACACTTTGTCCACAGAAGGTTGTGTCTTTAGGGAAATTAAAAAAGAAACTAACATGAGCATCATTTGCATTTAACAAAAACCCACACAAAATGGTAGTGATCTACTGAAATAAACGGCATTATTATTATTATTATTATTATTATTATTATAGCTTTCATTTCCACAAATTTTTGAAAAAAGAAAAAAGGTTGCTTTCTCATTTCATGGTCCGTTTGCATCAAGACAGTTTTCATATTTGTCAGTTAAATGTTTCAGTTCATGATTTGCATGAAATGACGTTAATATCTGGCACTTTGTAACTCCTCAGTTCCACAGATTTTGCGACAGGAAATGGCCTAACATCATCAGGTCCTTCCACCCTGACGCGTGTGGCGCCTCCAGTCCCCCCGCGCCCAATCCAGCAGACCTACCGTCCAGCCTACAACTCTTATCCCTCCTCCTACAGCCCCTTCAGCAGCTCTCCGTACGGAGGCTACAGCCCTTACAGCCCATACAGCTATGGTGGTTTGGGATACAGCCGCTTCCTCCCGGAGGACGTGCCTCCGAGCCGCTTCGTGCAGCAGGCGGAGGAGAGCAGCCGAGGCGCGTTCCAGTCCGTCGAGAGCATCGTGCACGCTTTCTCCTCCGTCAGCATGATGCTGGATGCCACCTTCTCGGCCGTCTACAACAGCTTCCGTGCCGTGCTCGACGTGGCCAACCACTTCTCCCGCCTGCGCATCCACTTCACCAAAGTGCTGTCTGCCTTCGCGCTCGTGCGGACACTGCGCTACCTGTACCGACGGCTGCAGAGGATCCTGGGAATGAGGGTGGACACTGAGGTGGAGGACCTGTGGGAGGACAGTGCAGCAAGCGCTGTAGTGCCAGGAGGCAGAGGAGCCCCCACTGGCGATTCCAGAGACAGCACAGTGAAGTCTTGGCCCATATTTCTGTTTCTCGCAGTGGTTTTCGGCGGACCGTACCTGATCTGGAAACTTCTGAGATCTGAGGAGGGCGCAGAGGAGCGTGGTGGGGCTTCATCTTTGCATAACATCCCTCTATCTCTCTCTCTCTCTCTCTCTCTCTCTCTCTCTCTCTCTCTCTCTCTCTCTCTCTCTCGCTCTCTGAACATTCCTTATCTGTCTCTGTACACATTCCTTTTTCTCTGTTTTATTTCACTCCTGTCTCTTCTTCTCTGATCTAATTTAAATATTTACAGATTTTTGGAATTTGTGCATCCTTGAAATGTGTTAAGAAACAAAAGATTTCCAGCTGTTTGACACATTATTAAGGAAAAATCAACAATGGCCTGAAACACATTAAATTAGATGACAATAAATGTCATAAGTAAATGTCATTGGAACAGTTGTTCAGAAATACCCCTGCAAATGTAATCAGTTAGCCAAATCATTTGGGATTCTTCTACAGTTTTACACTGAAGCTACAAGGCTAATGGAGCTATCAACCAAAATGTTTTCCATAAATGTGTTTTAAACATAGCAAGAATAGAGAATGTTTAGACATTTTAACACACAAATGTATTATCACCGGAATTAATTGATGCTTTCTGGTACAGTTTTACCTTCAGGCTGCGAGCTCACGTTCACCTGATGTGTTTTTATTGTGAACACTGCCTACCAAATTAAGGAAAAGAAGTAAATTATTCTGCTGATGGCTGTCCCCAACACACTACTGTGTTTATCTACAGTGTGTAAGATGGCTGTCCCCAACACACTACTGTGTTTATCTACAGTGTGTAAGATGGCTGTCCCCATCACACTACAGTGTTTATCTCTAGTGTGAAGGTTTTTTTTCCCATGTTCTCTTAAAAAGTTCTCGTAAACCACGTCATCATTGAAGAACTGACTGCCATTTGTGGCATTGTTTTTACAGTGTGTGTGTGTGTGAATATATTCACAGAAAACATTTTGGGTGAGGTATATGTCCATTCCTTGTTAGCCTCACGGCTCCAGTGCAGATCTAAAGAATGATTTGTTGTCCAATTACGGACTGCACTCTATGTATTATACCTGACCTGCCCATCTCAGGTTGTTGTTGTGTTTAGGCACTAACTGGGCAAGCGGTGAAGACGACCACGTGGTAGCCAGAGCTGAGTACGACTTCACTGCTGCTTCTGAGGAGGAGATTTCTCTGCAGGCTGGAGATATGCTTAACCTGGCTCCAAAGGGTAAAGAACACACCAGGAAGTCACATGATGTTACGCTTAATGGCTCAGTATTGGGGTTTTATTTTATCATGAGATTTATTGCTTCATATAAATCTCAAATCTTTGACAAGTATAACCATGTGTGTGTACTGTGCATAGTGACAGATGAGCTACAGTCAGGAAAGGGCTACTTCCACACACACTCCTGCATTATAACCAGAAAAGCGCTTCTGCTTCTGACTTGTTCACTATAATAGCAACGACGTTATTGTACATCCGGCGTCGTTCATCATAGATGTAAGAACCGTTGCAAAACTTCTTTTAGTAAAAGCGTCAGACTGCACGCTTCGTCATGTAACTGTTATAGTAAGAAAATACCTACTAATAGAAACAAGCACCCAAGCTCATGTTTCCCTAACACTATGACAAAAATAAATAAATAAATAATGTTTGACGTTGATGTCTCGCTGTATTGTCGAATGTAAACAGTGCTACCAGAGACAAGGGATTTATAGCCCTGAGTGCAGTTAGCCGATGATGTTCTTACAAAGTAAAGCTATATGGCAGGATTGGCTAATAAAAATGCCAGTGGGTGTGGGGGCATGCTGTTACAGGAAAATAATCAACAGCAAGGTGAGGTGGTGTGATGTGATCTGACACAACGCTAAGTTACTTGTACCACCCCATATTGGATTATTTTCCAATAACCTCATGTTTTGCGGTGATTTATTCCTCTTATACAATAGCAATTTGTTAAAACTTTTTATCAATTTATAATTACATTTTATGCTATTAAAGGTCCCTGGAGCAAGTCAGTCCCTGTTATCACTGACGTTATGCCAGCTAAAACATTAATTCCCGTGCCAGACAAAAGAGCCTTTCCTGAAGACTTTCCCATGTCGGAAAAACTTAGTTACAGCTTTACCTCTGATTGTTACAGAGCACTGACACTGGAGACTCCTTCCGTTAATGCTAAATAAACATCTCCTTACAGAAAGCTTCACCGTGTCAACAATCACACACGTTTTAAATCCATCCTAATGGAACGTCCACCATAAAAGTCTGTGTGTATGAGTTGTCACTATAGAAACACTAACGTATTAGGACGAGCACATTAATATAAAGCTGTGATTTGCCTTGCAGGCAGAACTACTGTCAGAGCTGCAGTTATAGAAAACTAATCAACCTTCTGAGCAGTCAGAACCGAGAATTCAGCACAGTCGTATAAAGAGATTATGATGGATGCAATTTTAGGAAAGTCTTTGTTGTACTGAAGACTCTTCTATACTTATAACCTGGTGGTGGAATAAATTTGGCACCTTTAAGTGCTTATTGAAGTCCCATCCTTTTGTAAGGGCTTTAATGAATACTAATAGTGCACTTATTTAAATAAATAAATAAATAAAAAATCTGAAAAGAGTGCATACCTAATACCAATCTTTCCACGTTGCATCATACTTACAACGGCAAGAAAAACTACAGGCAATCCATGTGCAAACATTATATTTAATGCATGCTTGTTTATAACAGTGACTCTTCTCACGTTGTGCACCTCCAGAGCAACAGCCGAGGGTGCGTGGGTGGCTGCTGGCCAGCGTGGATGGCCAGACCACAGGCCTCGTCCCTGCCAACTATGTTAAGATCCTGGGCAGGAGGAGGGGCAGGAGGCAAGCCGAGCTGGAAAGATTGGCACAGCTCCAGCAGGGGCAGCAGGTTCTGCAGGCAGCGCCAGCTCAGGTTACAGTGACGGTGCCAGCCGCAGCCGGTCAGCCGGACCACGAGGAGCTGCTGGAGTGTGTGTACAGAGAAAGTCCAGCGTCTTGCACAAACCCAGCTGTCACAGTGAACAACGGCAGCACAAACACTACTCTAGGAAATTCTGAGAAACTTGATTTGTGAGTGTGTGTGTGTGGGGAATCACGTGGGTTTTGACAGGGAGTGTGTAACTGACAGTTCTCCAGGGTTGATATGAATCTTCCCAAGTGTAATTTCCATCCATCTGCTTTTGTGCATATTTTAAATTTGTGCATACAGAATTTTGATGGAAAAGGAAAAAACGTTTTCGCTTGGCTGATTATGGGAACGGTTGTTACATGGCTAAAGAGGAGATACGATGATGGAAACAGATTTTGTTTTTAAGTAGACGTTTCATAAATTTGCTTAAAATTTGCTACACATTTGGATGGAAGCAGAACAAACTTCATTAAATGGAGAACACTGGGGGGAACTGCCTCACCTCTGCTGAGAACTTAGGTCAGGTTTAAAGGTATGATCAGGATGTTCTGATGCTAAATTACACGTGTTTACTTTATAATACCCTATTTATTTCATGGCATGTGGATAAAATGAAACTAATAAGGAATTAAAACAAGAAACTATCGAATAAAAGTCATATAGATGATTTAAAGGAGCCGTTTGTAATTTTTACAGCCCTCAGCTAGCTGTGAGGTGAAATGCATTTGCAGTTCCCGTTCGTCCCAGATGACCCAACTCAGACTGTTTGAAACATTAAGGAAAAGCGGCAATTCTGAGCTGCTCTGGAGCTGGAGCTCATTTCTGGACCAGAAAAATCGAATCTAGTCTGAAATAAAAAGACAGCTCCATTTAATGCCAGCGTAGTAAATTCACAGCTTTATAATGTATCTGTGGAATTATTTAATTAATTTAGATCGTGAATGACTTAAAAATGACATACTGCACCTTTAATAATGGCATTATTAAGACCAAAAGCAGAATCTGTTCCTAAATCCTGATTATAGCTTTCAACAGCTGGATGTTGGATAAGCAGGTATCACCGTGATTTACTTTTATTTTTTTCCACAATACACTTTTATCTGTTTTGTTAACTGTAGAAAATATGTGCTGTGTCAGTTCTCTTATGTATGTTTTTCTCCAAAAGTTTAAACAGTTCAAAATTTTTACAGTCAGAGACATTTGTACGTGTTGGTAGTGATCACAGGGGGGAAAAAAAGCAGATTTGATAAAGAGAAAATAATGTATAATATATGTTTATGGAATGATATATAATTTATTGCACCTTGAATACTCTGAGATTCGTTATGAAGTTAGAATCAATGAATTTACTGTCTTTCTTGGTTTTAATTAACAGGTTTAATTGACAGGGTTGTTAGAATTATTGAATTATGAGAACATGTTCGGGATACTCTGTTAAAATCAACGTTTCAGTGGCTTGCAGTAATGTTACACAGCATCATATTTCGCACAAAGATGCGCAGATGTGAAACCTTCAGCAGTCTGTAAGGTTTTGTCTGTTTCTTCATTATGTGTGTGTTTGTGTGTACTGTTATTGAATAATCATTAGTGCACATGCAGTTGTGCAAATAGAAACATTATTTTCAGTAAAATATTTTCAGACTAATATCTGTTGTCATGTTGTGGTTCAGTTCCAGCACTGGGCTCTGAAGAGCGCTGCTAATAAAATAAAACGGGAATAATACACAACTTATGTAGCCAATTGAACTTGTGACCTTTTGTGGGTTCAGACATGATGTCTGTTTAGACATATATGACAGCTGAAGACAATAAAAGCAGAAAATATTTCTAATGAACACTGATTAACACTACAGCTGCTACAAATCTATTAATTAATTTAATTAGTTTGATAGTTGATGAAGGTTCCCTGGGTGTGTGTGGATATATACACACACACATAATATAACAAAACGAATAAAACCAAAGAAAAGTCTTTTTAAAATGATCTGTAAAATGTAATTTAAAAAGAAAAACAATTTCTTGTGAGGAAAAAGTAAGGACACCCCTACATTTATTTGTACTTAAAATGGCTAAAATTACCTACAGGTGTACCACATCAGGTGCAAATTATTACAACATCGTTACAGAGCATTTTGAAGGAGGCTTGCCTTATTTAAACCTCAGACATTTAGTTTGATTTGTTCTTAGGTGTTGAAGTGAGAGGTATCACCATGGTGAGATCCAAAGAGCTCTCTGAGGCCTTAAGAAAGTAGATTGTTATGAGTCTGGTAAGGGATATAAAAAGATCTCAAAAGAATTTGTAAAGCCATTCCACTGTCTGGAAAATCATTTACAAGTGGAGAACATTTAAAATAACTGCCAACATGGCCACATCAGGCCGTCCAAGCAAATTCACCCCAAGAGCAGACCGCAAGATGCTTAAAGAAGTCTCCAAGAACCCTATATCACGGGACCTACAGCAAGCTCATGCTACAGTTGATGTCCAAGTGCATGAATCTACAATCAGAAAGAGACTGCACAACTTTAATTATCATGGGAGGTGTGTAAGGAGGAAAACTTTGCTGTCTAAGAAAAACATGAGGGCAAGACTGAAGTTTGCCAAAGAACATAGAGACAAAGGCCAAGACTTCTGGAATAATGTGCTTTGGACAGATGAGTCTAAAATTGAATTATTTGGGCAGCATAACTGAGGGCATGTTTGGCGTAAACCAAATACAGCATTTTAGCAAAAGAACCTCATACCAACTGTGAAACATGGCGGTGGAAGTGTTATGGTTTGGGGATGCTTTCTGCAGCAGGACTTGGCCAGCTCACCATCATAGAGTCCACTATGAATTCTACATTGTATCAGAAGGTGCTTGAGGAACGTGAGACCATCTGTCACAAAATTGAAGCTGAAGCGGATCTGGACCTTGCAGTATGACAATGACCCAAAACATACCGGTAAATCCACCAAGGACTGGCTGAACAGTAATAAAAAAAAAAAAAAAAAAATAGAGAGTTCTGGAGTGGCCAAGTCAAAGCCCAGATCTAAATCCTACTGAGATCCTGTGGGGTGATTTGAAACGGACTGTGCATGCAGGAAACCCCTCAAACATCACACAGCTGAAAGAAGTCTGCATTGAGGAGTGGGGGAAACTTTGTTCCAGTTGATGTCAGGAACTGGTAGATGGCTACAGGAAACGTCTCATTGAGGTAATTTCAGCCAAAGGGGGAAACACTAGCTATTAGGGCATAGGGTGTCCTAACTTTCTCCTCAGTTAAAATACTCATTTTTGTTGATTTTCTTTTGTTTAATAAGTGAAAACAAAGTGATGTTGTTGTTGTTGTTGTTGTTTGTTTGTTTACATGCAATTACATCACTTTCATCTACAGGTACAAATTTAAAACAAGATCAGAAATTGACATGTTGACATTTCTTAATAAAGAGCTGAATATTTAATTGGGTGTCCTAATTTTTTCGTGTGTGTATATATGTAGTAATAATAATAATAATAATAATAATAATAATACATTTTATTTATAAAGCACTTTACGTTTTAAAGAAAATCTCAAAGTGCTACAGAAAAGAGTCATAATATATACAGCAATTAAAACCAGCTATATATATAATTATACTAACGTTTTTGTTGCTTAGCAACATACCGGATTTAGGATTAGGTTATTTAGTGTCCAATAATGAATTACACTTATTATGAACTATATTCGCAATACAGACTTATTTTTACTGGGCTGTAACGAGTCAGACTGTGAGTGACAGTGTACCGGTTTTATTTGTTTAGAGCCTGGCGCATTCATACAGAGTTCAGTTGTTGTGATGCGGTCACAGCTTTCGAGCGCGGCTCAGCCAATCAGATTTCAGAACAGAACGTATCCTTGTTATAACATGTCTTTTACTTTGCACTTTACTAAAATTCTATTAAACGAAATATCAGATCAGTGGGACACAAATGTCATCTAAAATTGGACCGCAAACCGTAAATCATAAACCCTTACAGCCCATGAATGACCGGAAGGACGCCGCTGGTCACCATGGCAACGAGGACGCCCGCGCGCACCTGCTGCAGTGCGGCACCGGAAGCGCGCGCAGACAGGAACAGGAGCGGCTGACCGGCTCAGAGAGGAGAGCCGCGTTTAGCATCAGCGCCTTATAGCGTTAATATATTGAAATCTGCAAATGCATATCTTTTTTTTTTTTCTGCCGCTGCGCATCAAATCCACTGATGAGAGACGCCGTTAATCCCATTTAACACCGCGAGCGCATTCCGGTCGCCATTAGCTAAGCCTTTTAACACATAAACATCATATACATACATATACATACACAAAGAGATGTATAGCAACATGCAGCTGCTTGTATTTTAAAGCATGTACCCGCTGTGACTCCTCACTGAGATCTGTTTAAAGTGCTCAGTAACTGCTGGAAGAGGACAATAACATCACTGTGGAGAGAAGAAACCCACAACAAACGTAAGCAAAACCCCAAAAAACTCTTTTCGTTTCCTGTTTACTGTTTTTAGTGCATTATATGTTTACTACTCTTCAGAACATATACACTACAAGTTGTAGTGCAGGCTACTAGATGCAGACTTTTATGTGATTTCTTTACCATTAAATTTATTATTTATAACTATAATTCATCTGTCAAACAAAAACATTGGTCAAGTCAAGTCATTAAAGAACTCAAACCAGGAAAAATAATACCACATATATACACACTTTTATCATATCATGACAACACAACAACAACATCTTTCCCAATCGACAAATGATATCTGATTTCAACTTGCAACATATAATTATTAATTGGCAGTCAATATCTGACAGCATATTCTCTCTGTCCTGACTCAGTTAATACAGTGTAAGGCTGTCCACAGCTCACATTTCATCACACATAATCATATGCTTGCCGTATAGTTATTAGCAATTGTGACAAACTGTAACAAATGGTCTGACAGATTAGTGACAAATTGTAAATGTGAACACTGCCTAGATTCCACAGATGATCATTTTCATTATTTTAGCTCCATGTATCTGTCCTTCTGGTTGGAGGTATTGAGCAGGCTATCTGAGATCCTCAGCATCGGCGTCCCACATTTCCTCTTCGTCACGATACTCTGGGCGCTATCATCATTTCAAGGACCCTGACAACTCCAAACATTAGTACTAACATCGCTAACAATAGCCAGAAAAGTAGAACTGGAAAGATAGAACTAAAATACCCTCTCTGTACTTTTTACCAGAATGCTCATCATTAGAAAAAATAATTAGAGCAGCCATTAGAAACAGGAAAAAATAGTGATCTTAGTATTATAAGGTTTATTTCCTGTTCTTTTTTAACCCAGATAGAACCTTCTTCTACTAAAACATATCTAGACACCTGGTCCCTTTTCCTGATATACTTGGGAGCTGATTCCTTTTAATAACAATTGCAGAAATAATTGTAAAACACGTTCCTATAAGTCTGTAAGACACGTTCCAAATTATTGCACAGCCCTCTGTTATTTTTGTCCTTTCTTCATGTTTCCTTCCCTCCTATTATTATTTTATTTCCTTACCTCAGAATGTTCTGTTTCCTTACCTCGTGATGTCCTGTACTATTTTGTTGTGCTGTACCAACCAAATACTTACAGTACTTACTCGTTGCCTTTGTGTATTTACAAATGTAAAACAAAGAGTTACCATTATTTACAAGTGTCAGCCAAAATGCTGTACTATAACATCAAATCGTTTCAAACTGCAACGAAATAAAACACAAATAAAATAAAGAAATAAGACAGCAGAAAGCATTAAAAGACAACACCACAGATGAAAAGGCAGACGGGACACTACAGATACTACAGACCTTAAAACAATGAAAGACCAGACAGAATAAATAATTATTTAAATTGCATTTGATGTCTTCCTCTATATAAAAAAAAAAAAAAAAAAAAAAAAAAAGGTAGGTTGTTCCATATGAACACAGTATTAAACTATTGATCATCACTGCAATTTGTATACTGCAAAATATATGAGGTCTCTGCATCCCAGGATGAGTGCAGTGTTGTGTTTTGTTGTTCGGATCGTTTATGGTCATGTCATTTAGATAGATAGATAGAGAGAGAGAGAGAGAGAGAGAGAGAGAGAGAGAGAGAGAGAGAGAGAGAGAGAGAGAGAAAGCTAAATTGATCCCTGAGGGAAATTGTTTTGTCACAGCAGCAGACAATTTCAGACATTACACATGACATTACAGACACCAAATACTAACAAAACACACATATCTGTAAGTCAGTAAGTGAGGTAGATGCATACAGTGTCATGTGGAATGACGTGTTCAGGTAATAAAGTGACAGTGAGATAATAAAGTTAATAAAAACAGAACAGTAAAGATAAGTGTAGACAATCTAAGGTAAGCAGATAACATGCAAAGTATAAAGGTGTGTTGGTGCTGTTGTGCTTAAATTGTAATATTATTAATATTGCATGTTTTTTTTTCTTGGACCAACACTTTCACTCTGTTGTCTTTCAGATCATGAATCGCCTTTGTAATGTGAACAATAATTTCCCGTATGATAACAGTCTCCTGGTGTTGGACATGGTTCTGAGGTCACTATGGGGAACCACACAGCCAATCAACTGGGAGAACGTAGCCCGCCTAGTTCCTGGTTTCACTCCCAAAGAGGTAATTAAGTTGGTCAATACAAGTAGGTAATACAAGTTGGTCACTGACCTCAAGTTGGAATAGAAAACAGTGTATTGGGGCTGGAAACATATGAAGAACTCACGGTATGATAATCAGACATGTTTCTGAACTTTATTTTTTCTCTTATCCACCCCACCCCAAGACTTTTTTTTTTTTTGAATCCCTTCATATATATATATTTTTTTATATTCCACAAAAATATGGCATTTAACATTTAGGAATTACAGCCATTTTCAGCAAAGTACCTCCATTTTCAGGGGCTCAAAGGTATTTGGACAAAGTGACATAATTGTAAATATAACCATAATTTTAATACTTGGATGAAAATCCTTTGCAGTCAAAGAGTGCCTGAAGAACCCATGTTCTTAAACCTCAAATTCTGAGTTTCCTCCCTGGAGATGCTTTGCCAGGCTTCACTGCAGCCTCCTTCAGTTGCTGCTTGTTTGTGGGTCTTTCTGCCTTCAGTCTTGTCTTCAGTAAGTGAAAAGCAGCTCTATTGGGTTGAGATCATGTGACTGACTTGGCCATTGAAGAATATTCCATTTCTTTGCTTTCAAAAAGTCTTGAGTTGCTTTCACAGTATGTTTAGGGTCATTATCCACCTGCACTGTGAAGCGGCGTCCTATCAGTTTTGTAGCATTTGGCTGAATGTGAGCAGAGAGTATAGCCCTATACACCTCAGAATTCATCTTGCTACTTCTGTCAGCAGTCACATCATCAATAAACACCAGTGAGCCCGTTCCATTGGCAG
>CM040984.1:4634603-4662856 GCA_022985145.1 Pangasius djambal | reverse complement strand
AAGCTGTTCCTTACTTTCGCCTTACTTTTCTCTTCCCATCATTCTGGTACAAGTGAATATTGGTTTCATCAGTCCAAAGAATCTTATTCCAGAACATGGGAGGCTTTTTTAGATGTTTTCTGGCAAAGTCTAATCTGGCTTTCCTGTTCTTCAATGTTACCAGTGGTTTGTACCTTGTTGTAAACCCTCTGTATTTACATTCATGAAGGCGTCTCTTGATTGTAGATTTTGACAATGATACGCCTACCTTCTCCAGAGTATTCTTGACTTCTGCTGATGTTGTGAAGGGGTTTTTCTTCACCAAGGAAAGGATTCTGCGATCATCCACTTTAGTTGTCTTCTGTGGTCTTCCAGGCCTTTTGATGTTGTTGAGCTCACCAGTGCTTTCTTTCTTTTTAAGAATGTACCCAACTGTTGATTTGGCAACACCTAAGGTTTTGGTATCTCTCTTATAGATTTATGTTGTTTTTTCAGCCTAATGATGGCCTCCTTCACTTGCATTGAGATCTCCTTGGACTTCATATTGGTAGCTCCAGTCGAACAGCTGCCAAATGCCAACTCAATACCTGATATCATCTCCAGACCTTTTATCTGCTTCATTTGTCTTGCAGTAACGAGGGAATGGACAGCACCTGGTCAATTAACTTCTTGTCAGTCAATTGTCCAAATACCTTTGAGCCCCTGAAAATGGAAGTACTTTGCTTAAAATGGCTGTAATTCCTAAATGGTAAATGCCATATTTTTGTGGAACCTCTTAAAATAAAGCTGAAAGTCTACACTTCAATCACATCTTGATTGTTTTATTTCAAATCTTTTGTGGTGGTGTATAAAGGCAAAATCACAAAAACTCTGTCATTGTCCAAATACTTCCGGACCTGATATACATAAAAAGAATATATATATATATATATATATATTTCTTTTCTATGTTGGAACAGTTGTAAAAAACATTTCACTGCAAGTCGTACTGTGTATGGTTATGCATGTGACAAAATTTTAATTTGAATTTGACTAACCGCTAATATGTTTAATCCAATATTTATACCGATTTTCATTCTAATTTTATTCGCTCACAAAACCTATTGCTCTCATTATACACTTTAGTATCTTACTTTGCATTATAGCTCATATTTTGAACCTATTAATTGTGGTGTCCTGACAGGTCAGGTTATCACAGCAGCAGTACACTAGGTACACTTGGGGGGAAAAAAAAAGGAATATGTGGTCAGTCAGATTTAAGAGAACATATTTATAGTTACATACAAATATTAATCAAATGTTAATCCTCAAAATGTAATTTATTTGCTAACATTGAAATAAATTTAAATAAGTTTCTTATTACTGGATTGAATTATGTAGAGTGAATGTGATTAATTTATGTAGTGAATTACGTTCTAAAGTCTTTTGAGGATGAAGTTGGTGCTGATGGGAAGAAATAATAAAGGAAAATAATATTAACATGGGTAAAGTGTGTGGTAGAATAGTGCAGTGGCAAATTTCACTTTCTCATAAAGCGACATCAGAAGTGGCTGGTGTAGTCACCCATATGTCTCACATAATGGACTTTCAAACTGTTTTCTTACAGGCACATTCATAGACATTGAAGCCTTATAAAACATCTAGACTAAGAGAGCATAGACATGTGTCCAGGAACGCAGCACAGTTGCAAGTCTTTGCTGTGCTTTATTCTCATTTTACCAACAGCACCTCATGACCATAGATTTGGGTGGAGCAGGACGGCATTAATAACCACATAGCCTCAAAACAATTTAACTCGAGAGGCTATCACACTTGACTTATACTATAGACTACTGTCCATACTACCCCGTAATAGACAGTTGAGAGTCAACAACATACAGCCTACAGTCTAGCAGTCTACAGTCGCGTATGGGGCAGCGTGATTCTTGCCCCAATGGATCTCTATTAACATTTGTTGCAGTTCTCATTTGTGACCACTAGGTGCAATAATAACTCAGTGGAAGTTAAGTGGGGCTCCATGATTGCGCAACATCTAGAATGATGAGCAAATCAATGGAAATGGGCTTATATCGGTCAAATAGCAAGTCTTTTTCCAACGTTGGTCACTCAGAAGAGGTAATTAGCATTTCAACATAATTTTAAATGTATGTAGTTGTGAATGAGGACTTTATAAAGATTGTTTTATAACATCTTAGATTGTTGTTTGTAAATGTTTGATTTTATATATAGTATATGGCCACCACTGGATGTTACTAAAGGAATCGCTTGAGGCTCGATAGCTAATTTTGCAGTGGTAGTTCAGTGTTTAAGGCTCTTGGTTGTGGATCAGAAGGTTATTCCTAGCAAGTTGTAATACACATGGGAAAGAATTTCACTCTACTGTGCTTGTATATGTGACAAAATAAGCTGTCATCAAATCTTCATCTTTATCTAATTAGCAGTTTGATACCCGATAGTATGAGACCAAACTGTTACATCTATCTTTTTGGTCTGGTGTTGTTCTTGTGTGTGTGCGTGTGTGTGTGTGTTTAGTGTGCACGCAGGTTTGATGAGCTGAAGAGCACAGGGAGTTTCCCCCTAGTAGACGAGCAGTGTAACACGCTGACAGGGGCCAGTGGCTCTCCATCTGAACCGCTCTCCGCTTACATCCGATCCACTTTATTGGACATTACAGGGGAGACAGGGGAGCCACGGACCAATCAGAGCACACTCTCAGTGTCAGGTAAGTCAAAGGAACAGGGTTTGAACAGGAAATTGCTGTAAACCAAATTTGATATTGATATTAAAAAAAGCTAAATCTATTGGATGTGAGGTAAGAAAACTAAAAAGAACATTTGTAACAGTGTACATAGACACTGCTACAGAAAGAGATCATTTCTAACTCATTTTCCTCCTGGACCTTCATGTAGATCACATTTATCAAACTTGAGCTTAAATTATTCCCTGCTCAGAGACACTCAGTTCAAAGCAAGACTTAAATCAGGTGTGTTCGGGGGGAAAACGCTACCTTCCACACAATTTGCTGTAATATTAAGAACCATATAATTCATATAAGTTGATTGTCTGATGCAAGTGCCTTTAGGCTTTTAAAGGAGTTCAGCCAAAAATAAATTTTAAACAATGTCCTCCTTACTATAAATGTAGTCAATCAGCCAAGTGTGTCCCAAGTTTGCTCATTTATGTTAATGCTAAACTGGTAGTTATTGTCTTAATTGTTAGCAACATTGGGAAAATAGCGCCAGTGCAAAACTAAAGGAAAAAAACTTGCTCATGTCCTTGCTCATTTAATACAATTAAAGTAAGGGAATTTTTTTATTTTCATCGCGCTGTCCTTTTCATGAGGAAACGATCATCAAAGTGTTTCAGAGAGACTTTAGCGTATTTGATAAAGTAAGCCAGATAGCTAACTGATCTAAGTCAGTGATTAGCAAAATTTTGATTATGATATACTGACAAGTTTGGCTACAGATGTACAAATCACTGGGAATATAATGATTTAAGTCCAGACTCAGATCCTAAATCCCACTTGTGTTTACCTGTGACAAATGTGAGCTAATTTACTAGCAGTTACCTAGATGACTAGTTACAGTATGTGCTAACATTATCTGCGTTGTTGTACAGTTACACACTAGCAGCAAACCATGTCAGCTAATGAGTTTTCAGTAACATATCTGAGAGGCTTTAGTGTGACATTGTTCTTTCTCAGGACTGAGCATGACCCCTGTTGTTAGAGGAGCCAGTGCTGAGACTGAGAACACTGCAAGCACAGAGGACGAAGAGAAGGAAGACCGAGGAAAGAGGTAAAGCTAGACTTATTTATACTGAAGGTGCTCATTCATTCCCTCACTGTAGTTTCAACATTGAATGTTAGGTACAGCTGTTATTAGAGTTAAAGGATAACTCTGTTATTGGTATTAGGCAGCAATACTCTAGTGTACACTATGCTGATTTTAGAAATTCAAAATCTAAATAAAAAGCAAAATATATACAGTATGCTATAATGTCATAACTGTTTCACTTCCATTTTTAAAAGTGCATTTTATGTATATTGTCTGTCTGTATGTTTCAAACTATAATTTGAAATTTCCATGCAACTGACCTTGATCTTCAAGATATTCATGCTCTGACCAACTTGAATAAAGCTGCTCAGCCCTAACCCTTTACATTAGGAACAGAGATTATGCAATGGTTTAGGGGGGGAATTGAGGATTTCATTGTAACTGCAATTCACCTCATACGCAGCAGATGGCTCTAAATATTACAAACTGCTCCTATAGCATGATATTGAGAAGTCCAAGATTCATTAAGGCCTATTTTTGTTCCAGCTGAAAGGAAAATGCTAGAGATGGCATTGATCTGATACTCAGGATATGTAGCGGGCTGACACCAGCAAAAAAAATGGTGGATCGGATATCAGAGAAAAAAAAAGCATGAATTTGATCTGATGCTGTAACTAATGAAAGACTGGAGTTGGGCTTGGAAATGATTTTTTATTTTATTGATTTTTACTGTATATTTACTTTCTTACATTTATTATATTTTCAGTGTAAGTGATTTTTGTGTGAAAGGTGTGTTTTTGTGTAAGTCATGTTTTTAGCTAAAAATATATATTAAAAGTTAAAAGCCAAATTTGAAAGCTTAGTACTTTTAAATAAAAAAATTATTAAACTGGTATCAATATCAACTGATACTCAAGGTGTAAGTATCAGTATTGGTATCGGAAAAGAAAAAGTGGTATTGTGTCGTCTCTAGAAAAGTGGCTTAGCTGAGAAGTTCTGTTAACTCTCCAGCCCTGAAAAATTAAATAAACCATCTATATATATATATATATATATATATATATATATATATATATATATATATATATATATATATATATATATATATATATATATATATATATATATATACATACATATACACACACACACACACACACACACACAAATTAAATGCTACAAATTACATACTGCACCTTTAATTGCTGCTCTTGGTCTGTCCATCTCAGCCCTATCATGGTGATCCATGTATGTGACGAAGCGAAGAACCTGAAGCAGGACTTTGAGTGTCCACGTGACCTGTTGGTCAGAGAAATGCGCTACTTCGCTGAGTACCTCTCCATGGACGCCCAGCGCTGGGAGGAGGTGGATATCTCGGTGCACTGCGACGTCCAGATCTTCGACTGGCTCATGAACTACGTCAAGAGAAACTCTGCGGAAGATGAACCCGGGAAACATGTAGACAAGCCAACTCTGGGTGAGATATACCGAGTCTTATAAGCGTGATTGTGTGCTTGTTGAGATGTTTGATGTATGAAAGTATAGATACCAGGCTCGGGTGTCTTGGCGGGTATTGTGAGTGTTTGATGTTTGTTACTGAACGATGAGCTTTTCCTTCATGTGTGGTGTGTGGAATGATGGTGGGTGGGGTTGGTGTGTGGCTGGTTGTGACGTGCTCGTTTGGTCATGGTGTGCCGTGTTTGGTGTTTGGTTTCAGAGCCCAGCAATGTCATCTCTATCCTGATCTCATCCGAGTTCTTGAAGATGGATGCTTTAGTAAGTGTGGTTATTTTAGTCAGTGTGTGTGTGTGTGTGTGTGTGTGTGTGTTTTAGCAAGTGTGGATACTCTAAGCCTCAATCACAGATTGCTTAGATGTCGGTTAGTTCAGCATTTAACCGCATACTCAAAAGGCAGTAGTACATCTACTGCTATTTAAGAATGATTGAATGATTATCCAGAGCAACTTACAGAAGTGCTCTGAAGTCTCTATCAACAAATACTGATACTGGTTCACTAGGTCATGGACTAAGAATAGCATCAGTCTAAAAACTCTGTTGGGTTAATATAGGAAGAGAAGCGTACAGTTTACCAGTAGTTGCTACAAGCATACATACAGTTTACTAGCAGTTGACTTGCTGGGTAGCTATGTGCTAGCATTTACCTACGATATATTTTCACACTAGAAGCGAACAGTGTCAGCTAATGCAGGTTGAAGTACGAAACTACCTCTCAGATACATCAGCGATTTCCTAATGCTGGTGAACAGACGTCTCCTCTTCAGACTCTGCATCAGTCTGAGTTTTTTATGAACAGAATCGCATCTACCCAGTGTAGCCTGTTGCCCTTTTGTAATAGCGTTGAGACACTATGGTGCCTTGCTGCCACAAAGGGAAAGGTGTAGAGACCTTTCAAGGCCATTTTAGTAGTTTCTACACATATTAACCAGTATATTGTTTAGCAAAGATTTTATTTGAATGGTTTCATATTATTTTATATACCTCATAATACCTAATAATAAATTGGTACTAAGGAACATTAATATTCAGACATGAAGCATATCCTGATTGAGGTTTTAAGAGTCAATACTTTATTGACAATACTTAAGTGTGGATTCTTTAGTAAGTGTAAATAGTTCAGCTCTGTGGGTGTAGTGCTGGGTGTCTGTGTGGTGTGTTCAGCATGCTGTATTATCTTTGATCCAAATAATCATATCAAGGAAAATAAAGAGTGTGGAGTTAAAGCGTGGTCTCAGATCCATGTGAAGATGAAACACGATTTCAGACCCCTTTAAAACGACCCACAAATAAATTGCAAATTGTTCATTTTTGGTCAACATAATTCATGCATTTTGAAAACAATGCGACTCTGTTCACTGTCTGAAAGGAGGATTGGATTAAACTCCTGCTGTACTCAAATCACAAAAATCACAAAAATAATAATATTAAAACTGTATCAGAAAACAATATTTATTATTTTTGTGTGATTGTTTTCTGGTCATTTTTCCCATTCATGGGTATGCAGGGTATAAACTGTGTAACAGTTTGAATTTGTATTATTTATTGATGGAAATTAAGAACTACCCATAGACTTTCACAGCTTTCTAGCCACCTCTGACCTGTGATTATGTATAGATGATGATCATTAATTACTTATGGCCATTAGGTGAAGGTTAAATACTGTGTCTGCAGGTGGAGGAGTGTATTCAGTACTGTCACGAAAACATGAGCGCCATCGTCGCCACTCCGTGCAACATGAGCTGCATCAACAGCAACCTGGCCTCACGCATCGCCCTGCTGTTCACACACAACCAGGCAGACGATATCAAGGACAAAAAGGACAAGTTTAAAAGGTAAACCTGTATTTTCAAAGAAATGAAATAGATAAATCAGAAAACAAAAAACAAACATAGTCCTTTTCTAAGCTTCTAATCTGGCTGTGATACGCATCTTTCAGTAAAGTGTTCCAGAAGAAGATTGAAAAGCTGTTTGATCCAGGTTTTGCGAATCACGACTCTCCAGGAAATGCTGCTACGCTGTACAGGTCGGGCAGAAATTTGCAATATGGACATCCCCTTAGTCCTCTGAGGGCATTTTAACACATTGAATGCGTTAATATTTTGGTATATTGTGGTATAAGGGTGAATAAATTTGAATGTCACATCTTCATTTCTTCTCTTCTTCTTCATCTTTTTTTGTCTCTTCGCTGTCTTTCCACAGGTGTGGTCTTTGCCTTAAGCTTCTCACCAAAGACACAGAAAGGAAGATCTCCTGCGTTCCAGGCAAAATCAACATCGACCATCACGGGGACATCGTCTACACACACAGCAGGTACATATGTATCTCGGTAGCCATGTCAGCTTCTTGCACATATTTGACATTATTGGTTCTTTTCAAGCATCAATAAGTCATGGTGTGATCCGGTACCTTCCCTACTTCTGTGAACATGCTGTGAGTATGGGCTGGTTTGTGCGCTTCAGGCAAAAGGGCTGGGACGTCCATGAGTATCTCAACAGCTTATATGAAGAGTTTAAATCATGGGCGCTGGTTTACTGGAGGATCTGGGGCACCATTAATTATCTCACCTGCTCTTGCTGTAAACAGGTAAATATACTTATACTTCCTGTAAACATGCTTGAAACTCTATCTCTAGACTTCCGGTCCAGGAGTGTGTGTTTGTATTTGGATTGGTCTCTTGTCAGTCATTTTATAGACATGCCCCAACACCCTGTCGCATCCTTATAAATCATTATGAGGAGAGTTTGGGTGTTTATAGAGTTATAACTTGACTTTCAAGCACTTGAATGTCCAAGTGCGCTCTTGTTAGCATGCTAACTCTAGTTGAACAACTATGAGTTTTGGTGGTGGAGCTTTGCACACTGGGGATGGGCTCAGTGAGTAAAAAATCATTCAAAACTCATTCAACTCCACTCATTTAACCATTAGAGTCTTTTTTTTCACAAATCATACCTAGGTACCTAAAATCTTGCCTGTAATCATCCTGAAATTGTTTTCTATACCGTATAGTCTGTATTATCTTTATATAATTGTAGATTCATAATATATATTCTAGGTTATCTTTATATATATATATATATATATATATATATATATATATATATATATATATATATATATATATATATATATAATGTGTGTACATTGTATATTATCCATGAATAATCTGGGTATTGTTGTATATACATTGTACATATCTCTTACATATATTTATGACAATATTTACATATATTATAGCTTTGTTATACCTATTAGAGATTTTTTTATTATAACAGAGTGTAACTTACTATTCATACTATTATCTACTCAGTAGCTGCTGCATATATTCACTGCCCATAGCCTTCAATTTATTTATTTATTTGCTGTATATATATATATTTACATATTCAGCCTGCACTTTGTTCATTTGCACAATGCTACCATTTTCACTTCTGGTAGATGCTAAACTGCATTCCGTTGCTGAGTACCTGTATTGTGTCTGTCTATTTATCTAATGCACCTTTAATAAAGTGGCACTGCTCATGTTCCCCTAAAATACAAATGTATTTCTAGTATTTTTAGCCAGTAATGTAGGTATTCCTCTGCTGCAGGTTTTCCTCTGCTGTGAGCTGGCCCAGTGCAGGTTTCACCCCGAGGCTGTGGTGTACCCAGGCGTGGGCGCCGATCACAGCGAGCATGGTGCTGGGATCTACCCCTGCTGCAAGCAGAGAGCGCTACGCTTTGACCCAGCTGCCATGCCCACAGTGAGCTAGAAACAGATAAAAATATGGAACCGAGTTTAACCTTAGATAGAACAAACCACCCTGTCCAGGTTAAGCTTGAACTGAATAACAACGTGAGCTAAAATACTTCCACTATACCCTAGATGAGCTAGAACAGCATTGTCTAAGAATTTGCTAAGAATTGTCAGTTAGCATAAAAGGCTGAGTCATCCAGGGTTAGCAAGAACCAGACCACTGATAAAACTATATAGCTATACTCAGGACTAGATTAGCTACAACAAGACAACTCTGATATAACTGTATAGCTATACTCAGTGTTAGGCAGAATAAGATAAAATGTCCTGATTATGAATAGGGTTAGCCAGAACCAAACAAATCTCTTATATAATCTACATTACTCTCCCCATGAATAGCTAGACATGGACAACTGTCATAAAACCGTGGCTATGCCCAGGATTAGGAACCGAATAGTTACATCTGAATAGCTACATGTCTACCTAGAACCATACAACTCATAAAATGTGTGACTACATCCAGGAGTAGCTAGAACCAGATAGCTCTGATAAAATTGTTTTGCTAAACCTAGGGTTAGCTAGAACCAGGTAGTTTTCATAAAGATGTATAACTACTAGCTAGAACTCAAATTTAGGGATAGCTAGAAACAGACACCTCTGATAAAACTGCATAGCTATGCTTGGGGTTAGCTAGAACCATATGATTCTGATAACAACTGTATCGATACACTCATGTATAGCTAAAAATAGACAACCAGAACCAAACTAATACCTAGAACCAAACAACTCAAACTGTATAACTACGCCCGGGGTCAGCTAGAACCATACGCCCTGGCTTAGCTAGAACAAAACAGATTTCCTAACACTGTCTAGCTGGAACCAGATAACTGATAAAACTAAACACTACTGATAACACTTATAGATATGCTCAGGGTTAGCTAGAACCAGAGAACCCCACTATAACTGTACGTTATTATCTGGGTTAGCTAAAAACATACAGCTTAGACGATGTATAGCTGTACATAATAGACACTATCCAGTTGTTCTATAATCACTGCAGTTCTCATGTGTGTATGTGTATGTACCTTAGGGTTGTAAGATGAGGGACCACGTGGTAAATGTGGCAGAACCTGGGGACTGTGAAGGCAACGTGAACTCTGTACAGACTCGAATACTTAATGACCTTCTGCTACACAGAGATGCTGTGTGCACAAGCCCCCCAGCATCTACGGACAGGTCCGGAGTTCATGTTAACCTCTAAGCTAAAGAGTATTGTTGTTTTTTAACAGACTCACTTTGCAAGCCATATTACTGACGTAGCGATTATTTGGTCCGACACAGACAAAACAGAGGACAAGAGAAATGGCTTATTTTTGCTTTGTCCATTTTTTTTCATTTTTAATGTTGTATATGACTCACTAACCTTCAGACATTTACCCTTGTGTTTGTGCTGTGCTGCATTTGTGTTGCAGTTCTGCGGAGTCGCCTAAACAGAGCGAGCAAGTGCACGACTGCGATATCACACTGGACGATGCAGCCCTAAATGTTCATCGAGCCAGAGAAGTCACTGCTGTGAGTCTCCTGCTTTATTTTATTGTCATGATCATAATCACTACTTTCACATGGTAACTTATGTTAGTGCTATATGTGATGTTCACCCAGCCTTGTCAAAATATCCAGAAGTAAATCAGTGTTCTTTTTGTATAACAACTTCTGTCCATGCAACAGAGATCAGCCTCCTCTGCTGATCTACTGCTCTAGTTTGGTTGATATTGCCACCATGACTTCAAAAACTTCAAAAATACTTAAAAGTACTGGCATCATTCAAGCACCCAAATGTTTCGATATGGACTGTGGCTCTGGATTGATATCCAAGTGAAAACGCAGAATTGAGAGTTTCAGGATTATTGTTAACCCCTACCACCACCAAACCCTGAGTAAGCTAAAACTGCATACACATATACAGTGTTGGCTAAAACACTACCCCCATGCCAAAGGGAAGTTTAAACTGTATATTATAGGCATGGCCAAAGTAAACTAGATCTGTATAACCAGACTTATGTATAACAAGCTTAGCTAGAACCTTATACCTTAAAGATAGTAATCTATAACTGTATACCTAAACTCAAACTCAACTAGAACAATCCAGGCATGCTCAGAGGACACTAGAACTGAGGACTTGAGGACAATAACACTTGTTATTTGGACAATTTACTGAATATTGCAGGTCCTGACATGGATATAGGCTACATAACTGTTTCCTTTAACTTGAAATAACAGTAGTCTGGTGCAGTTCATTAAGGTATCCAGTGTCAGCCAATTAAATAGGTAGCCAATTATAAATGTCATAATTATAATTAAATCCCAGGGCTTGGTGACTTGGATTCGACTTGTATAAGACCTTAGGGACTATGCAGTTGACTGATGGAAGTTAATTCAACTTGATAACTGAAACTTAGATATAACTCAAATTAACATTCGGGATAACTCAAACTCAGGGATAAATGAAATTTAAGGATAACTCAAACTTAGTGATACCTCACATTTGGAGAATAACTTTGGGACTACAACACTGCTGTAGAATCAGGCCATGTCCAGGGTTAGCTAGAACCATTTCTCACTCCCTCTAATCTGTTTCAGTTTTCCCTTTTGAAGAACTGGAGTCTCCAGTTGGTAAGCGCACACACACACACACACACACACACACACACACACAGACAGTGTATCCAGTCTCACTAATACATATACTCACTCCAAAATAAAAGTGTTTCAGGTGCAAACAGTATATTCTTGATGTTGTGACTGATATTTGACGTCACACAGCGGCAGCAGTCTTTGCTGTCTGAGGATGAGGACTACACTACGGGGTCAGAGGTCACAGAGGATGAAGTCGGGGATGAAGATGACACAGCAAAGAAACAAGGTAGGCTGAGGTTGTACTTAAATTTAATAATGTTTTTCAGTATGTATAATAATAATAATAAAAATAATCATCATCATCTAATTAAAATCTTTCCGAGAGTCTGGCCTGTTCTGTCTCATATTTCTCAGTGGCCAAAGTTTCACCCTTTTTGAAACTCTTTTTGAAAAATTGCTGTTTTAATGCTGAAAACGCTTAATGTAAACAGGATGAAACAAAAGACCACCAGAAACAGTGACAGTGCAAGCTGGTTCACTAGCGCCACCTAGAGGTTATCCTTTCAACTAACTTGTCTGTCTATTGTTTTTCTGGAGAACAGACTTGATTTTTTTTTTTTCCAGTAAATTCCTTTTATGCCTATTTTACTGGTTGGTTATTCTGAAATGCCTATAAAATTAAATAAGGGAACATCCAAACATTGTGGTCTGGGGTGTAAATAATTATTATTTAGTATTTAATTCAGAAGCAGAGGCTGTTTTTTTGCTAGATGTTTGCAGGCATGAACTACTTTTCTGTTTAACATTCAGATTTATTTATGTTTTTTTTTATTAGCCGTAAAAAAGCCTAGAAAACCAGGCAAGCCTTTGAAAAGACAAGTGTCCTCACCGAGCATACTGCACAAAGAGCGAGCTGGAGGAGATAAGGTGTGTTAGCAGCGTATTGCTTTGTTGATTTCTCCATTTAAACTCCAGCGTTCTCTAACTCACTGCATTGTTCATCTTTTTTACAGGGTGCTTCAAAGGACTCGACTCCATTCACGTATGTCGTATCAGTTTCCCTAATATGTTACTAAACTGACAGCTCAGTGTATGCACATGTACAGTATGTTTAACACAGAGATTAGTTTGAACCATGAAATCCCAACAAATTGATGTCTTTTTTTATCTTTTATCTTCTTTTCTTTTTATCGCTCATTTCCCCAGAGTGAGCATGCAGAAGAGTAAATGGGACAGCACACGCTCGTTGAGGTTTAACCAGGATGCCCAAAGGGAGGAAGGTCTCTGCACTCCTCCAACATACGTTTATCCTCTAATCCGCTCAGTCTCACACACAGCCACGTTCTCCATCATTATAACTAATCTGCATGCTTTCCTGTGGTGTGGTGGAGTGAAGAGAAAACATGAAACTGCCCAATGACTAGCCTTAAATCATAGTAAAGAAGTTCTTTAGCAGATGCATGTATCAAATTAATGTGCTGTACTGCTAGAACTATGGAACTTAAGAACTAGAAAGATCGAAATTAAGAATCTTCAGTGAATGTTCAGTGCTGTAGACGACTGATAAAGGTGTATAACACCGAGCTTGACATTATAATGAAATTGATATCCAGAATGTTTTATATTTGGAAAGTGGTGATTAAAACTCCAGTCGTCTTCAGTCTTATCCACAAAGGGCATATGTGGCTGCAGATTTTCATTCCAGTAGAAGGACAGGTGATTTTTAATCATTTGTCTTACTCTCTAATGTCATGGTGATGTCTCTCTCTCTCTCTCTCTCCTGTTCTGCGTAGACCAAAGGAGAATGGTGGAGATTATTGACCATCTCACTAAGATGCGCTTCGGTGATTTGGAACAGAGCAAGTCAAAGGACACTAAGGAGGTAAAGCAGAACTGTGTTCATTGTTAAGTGTGTGAAGGAGGAATGGAAGTGCATCAGTGTATCAGAAAGTGAATAGAGTATCAGAAAGTGTGTAGAGCAAAAGATCTGTGTGAGCTTAAGTGAATGCGTGTGTGGGTGTGTCCTTAGCTTGCAGGAGGTATCTACTCCAGGTTGGAGGCGCAGTTTAAGAGCGCCACTCAGCTGAGTAACAGACAGAGCACCTCAGACAAAACACTCCGGTATGGCACACACACAACTCTGCGGCTTGTACAGAACACTCTTTTAGTTTTTCTAAAAGAAATGAAACACTTGGGGGAATGTTATGATAGGAAAAGGATCGATGACAGGGCTGTGTATTTTTCCAATAACAGCCCAGTGTTTAGTTCCTCTTATACCAAAGCAGTTTGCCATCAGAACTTTGCTAACAAAGTTTTATTTATTAAAGAATGACATGTCGGACTTTTTAATGTTTATAGTTACATTTAATGTTGTGGAACGTCCATGAAACAAGTCAGTTATCGCTTACATTATAGCAGCTATAAACTGTTGTTCTCACCTCAGCCTCTCTTTTTTCGCTCTCTTTAAGTTAATAAGCAAAAAATGCAATTTGTCCTGTTACTGAGGAACCACAAAAAAAAACACAAACTCTGCTGTTTTAAAGAAGTTATAGCTTCCCTCTGAATGTTATAAAGCACTGACACTGGAGACTCCTTCCAAAGATGCCCATTTTTTTATCTGCAATAATATTAGATCAAGCACATAAACCTGTGATTTGAATAACAGTTGGTACTTCTGTCTGATGCTGTTATAGAAAATTAATCAACACCTTCTGAACCATCAGAAGTGTGAAATCAACAGTGTTGTGGTATAAATATATATATATATATTATATAGTATGTGATATCAGCTGAAGAAACACTATGCTCAAATATGCTACTTCCCCAAAACATTTCCACAACTGCTTTGTTTTCCCATTATCTGCTTTTTTTTTTTTCTATGTCTGGAAGCCTAGTTTGTAACTTCCCGGAATGTTGTATATTCAATTACGTGAACCTCATCCTGTAACTTTACAGACATTTCTGTGTCTACACACACCTATACAGTCCAGCACAGGGATGATTTTCTAATGATTCTTTATTATGTCAGACTGGTGATGTTTATTCCTCCGTTTTTCTCTCCTTCTCTGTTTCAGATCTATTTTTAACTCTTCTTTGGTCTTTTTTTAGGGTGAAGAGTCGCTCTGGACAGTCTAGACCAACGTGAAAGAAATAGCGGGACAGACAGATGTGCTGACAAGTGTGTGAATGAAAGAAGAGACTTTTTGAAGAAAAAGATCCTTTCAGTCATCCCTCTTATCCAGCCTACAGCCATCCTTTTATCCAACCCTTTTCAGACAGTCGAGAGATCTGCAGTATCATAACGGAGGCCAGTAAATTCATTCACGCAACAGACCTTGATTAGAATGCACTGGACATTAATAGCATTGCAGAAGCTTTCATTACAGAAGCTTTACCCTCTCCTCTACATATTGTGCTGCTAGCTTCATAAGAGTATCTTTTAATTCTTCTCCTTTATTTTGGCACTTGTAATTCCTGTCTATACCATTCTGTAACCATGTTATATACAGTGTGTTAACGTTCATGTTCCTCATGTTCTAATCTCAGGTGAACAAACCCCTCCAACCCTGCTATAGTAACCTGCACTTTAAACTCTCATAAACAACCACCTCAACACACCCCAGATCCAGATCCTCTACAATAAAAATGGAAGCTAAACTCTAATGTAACTGTGTTTTATTGTCCTTAAACTATCATGAAAATCTGAAATCTGTGTTATGTGATCATCTGCTTGTGATATTTTAGAAGTGGGATTCAGAAACTGTGGATCGTGAGTGAGTGAGTGTGTGTGTGTGTGAGTTGTGAGATGAAGCAATATTGCTGTTGATGGGGATGGATATGGAGTGGATTGGCTGTTGTTGAGTTAATTGGAGTTCATTGTTGCTAAAATGTAGCTGATTGAAGATTATTTATTGGAGAAAAGGGCACTTCTGTGGGTGATGGTAATCAGCGGTTATGGGGTTAGGTCTGGTGTGAGCAAAGCAGCAGCAGTTTTCAGTGCTAAGTGCGGCAGTCACTTTCCACTGGTTGCATAAGCTTAGAGTGATGACAACAGATTGGCAGGATGCTCCACCAGTATCCATGTTGATTCTTTTTTATATTAAGACCTTCTGTTATCACTAATACATGCCTAGACTATAAATAATATACCAATAAGAATAAAACTGACGGGACAAGCTGTTATAGGAAAATAATCAACAAGGGGTCGGTGTGTTGCAGCATTTCCCGGAGTGTTTTTTTCTCTTATACTACAGAAATTTGCATTTCATGATTACATTTTTATTAATGTTATTAATCGTGTATAGGTACAGTGGAATGTTGTGGGAAATCCACGAGACATTGTTTCCGTTATCACTTACGTTATAACAGCTATAAACAGTCGTTCCCTCACCAGCCTCTGTTTTTTTCTTTCTCTCTTAAAGTTAATTGGATAAAAAAAAGCTTGTTATATTACTCAAAAAAAAAAACAGAAACGTTTCCATATCCGAAAACTTACTGAATGTTACAAAGTGCTGACACTGGAGACTCCTCCTTCATATTCTTATCTGTTTATTATAGTCTCAGTGATTGATCTGCTACTATTGAAGTAGTAGTAGTAGTAATAATAATAATAACAATAACAATAATAATAATAATAATAAAAATAATATATTCGCTCTTTGTAATGTCATTTTTCTCTACAGCAAGAGCTAATTCACACTCCGAATAATCTAAAACTACTAATAAATTGATTTATAAAACCGTGTTGACATCTAAGAAAGAAAAAAGTCTATTTTTCTTGACATTTATGGAAGAAATCTCCAATTGGCTGTACTTCTGATTGGCTGACATTGTTGGACGTAATGGTGATTGATTGTTCCCTGGCACTTTACAGCTCAGGCCAGTTAGTATTTGGTTCAGGCTGGTTAGATTACAGCAATGAGGCTCCTGGTAACTCTGAGCACAAATGATCATGCATTAATATCCTCTGTGATGACAGAGACAGTATAGTCAGTAGAGCTGGCTCTAAATAATCACATATACATAATCATCACATATATAAATAATCATCAATACAGAATACTAAAGCATTTCCAGCAAAATCATCACAGAATCTATTGTTTTCATCTTTCCCTCCATCTAAAAATCGGCTCTTTACCTAAAAGTTTTGCCTAAAGCGCTGACTCAGAGTCGACTCATTCATGAACGACAGATCACTAAACTGTAGTATTAGCCCTGAGTCACAATGCCAGTTATTTACTGCCTGCTTATAGTCTCAGGATATTGCTATTTTGGAATACAGTGAGGCAGTTGAGCAGTGACAGCTTTTGTTGTTCTGTCTCTCTGTCCCAGAACCTTTATTTAACATTTATAAAATGATTTATTAAAAAAAAAAAAAAAAAACATTCTATATAGCAGTGGTTCTCAAAATGTGATCCAGACGTCTGAAACATATCCACGGGGTCTGTAATCTTTTTAAAAAAAATTTAATTCAAATTTAAAAAAAGAAATAACAACCCACCATTATTAATGTTATTAAAGTTTATATTATATTATATTATATTATATTAAAGTTAGTTATTATTGATGTCTTATAGTTATTATCCTGTTTCACTGATCACTTCAATTGAATGGGTTTAATCCAAACCTCAGTAAGTCCTGATCTAGCCGGCCTATAAATAATGTCAGGTTGTTTATACAGACTTTGTTGTCTTTCGGTGGAAAGTTCAGGAACAGAAAGCTCTATAGCTCCATTATAGAGCCAAAACATGACTGTACATATTGGAATATTTGAATAGCAGGATTATATTCCTAAAATAAAGGGATTCCAGTCTGCAAAAAGTTCAAGAACCCCTGCAAAACTATTTAGATACTTCATCTACTAGACAGTCTTCAGTCATGCATCTACCACATTCGTTTATGTTTATTTACAGTAAAATATTTGTAGGTTTTAACTTACAGTTCAAATGAGGCTGCAGGAGGCGTGGTGAATCGACACTTTGCTACAGCAGGACAGGGAAAATAGTGGCTGTGTTTTTTGTCGTAAGACAAAGAGCAGTGTACACACATGAGCGCAAAGATGGACAGTAGTTGCATTCTCGGCATGGGAGGTCAAAGGTCATATCCGGATCATTCGCTGCCCCTTTGTTCATTGTGCCTGCTGATGAAAGCGTCTCTCTCACCATGGTCCTGAGTGATAAACAACTCTATGCCTTATGGGTATAAATAACATCAAACACTAACCAAACCAGTTTTGCCATACTGTATAGAAAAAATATTTTAATCTTTGCATTTTAAGATCTTGACTTAGGTATGTTAATATTGCCATTTTTGTTTGAGTGTTTTCTTTTTTATATTTTAACATTTTAATATTATTATTTTAATATTTATTTTCTTACAGCAATAATCATGGGTTACAGAATGTAATACATTTGTTTACGTATTAGAGGTATGATTAATGCAACAACAAAAACAAAAACAACAACAACAAAAGTTTGCCTGTCATGATGAATGATAACCACTAAAGGGAGCTGTTTGTTTCCGAAGGGCTCCTGTGAAGAACTGACTCCTCCTCATTGTTTGTATTGTTTTCAAGTTCACCTCTTGGAATAGGCCACTACTATTTATAGAAGCTAATATAAATACACACAGCAACACTTTCGATTGGCTTGATTTTATGTTTATTTGATATAGACCATAGACACTATGCACATCTCTGGCAAGAAAAGTAAAATTTCACATGCATATATTATTACACTCATTTTCTTATTGGATACGTTCATTTTATGTTTATAAATCAGGACCTGGCGTACTTGAAAAATACTTGGAAAAAAATTCAAATATCAGTGTAATTTTCATGCACTAGGACAATTGTATAAACAGATCCTTTCTTTGAGTGCAGCATTTACAGGAACTCTCAGCCAGAATGGGGTGCTAAGCCAACGTCGGCCTGCTGACCTGACGGCATGATAATGTATGCAAATAGGCAGGCAGGACCGGCCTGAACAAGCTGAGGCTGGCCAAATCCTGAATGTGGTGCTCCACCTCGCACTCCCACGCACGTGTGACTATGTGCTGCTCTGTTGCCTGTTTAAAACTCCGCTCTCCCCAGGACCAATGACGGCTTTGATCTCTTTCATAGTTGACTCACTTTCTGACTAAGTTTCTATTTTGACTTGACTTTCCATTTCCTCTCATATGTAATCTATTACAGGTATCACAACTGGTGTTGTTTGACAACCCTAGAGTGTAAACAGTAATTACTCCAGAGAGACTGTAAACTATCCTGATAGTGTGGCTGATAGTTTACTTAATTTTATGGTCCTATTCAAGGTACACTGTGTGGTTTTAAAACTACAGCTATGAAAATGACAAGCTGAGGATGCGTAATTAATTAATTAATGTTGTGATTGTCATTTTTTTTTTATTTAGTACATTCCAAATTTTTTTGCTAAGTTAAAAACATTAAGGAAATGATAATAAAAGCATTTGGGGCATCTTAATTGTGTCAAGACACAATTCACTGTTCTATACCAACTGTAATTGGCAAAATCTCTCAGTTAAGATATCCTTGTTTGGCTTAACATTGGCTAATTTATCTACTTATGATTCTTTGCTAACCGATGCAATCACATGAGTATATGAGTAAACATACAACATTTAATGTGAAATATTAACTAGAAGTGTCACTTCGAGCAAGTTTGTTTCTTAATCACACACTCATTGAGTAACACAACAAACATTTCACGGTAATGGTTGCTTCCTTAGAAGGGCAAGCTTCCTCTGGGCTTGCGGCTGTACCTTATCACCACATGCCCCCCGAACCCCCTTTTTCCCCTGACCTCTTATCCCCTCTGCTCGACTGTCTGGAAAGGAACACGGCATGCTTGCTTTGCCCAAAAACACAAATAAAGGGCTACAAAACTAACTGTTCTCTCCCCACTCTGCACTAACACATGGCTCTATTGTGTCAGTGTTCTTTTGGCTTCTTACACAATCTCGCTGAAAAGAATCAAAACAAAAACAAAAAAGCAACACAAAATGAAGTTGGATGTTGGGCTGAAATTTCTGGTGAGTTTCAGGAATCAACGTGGTGCTGAAAAACTGAAGAAGAAGAAAAAAAAAAAACCCACACACAACTTTTTCCCCCTTTTACAAGTTTACAGTTTCTTGTTCCATAACATGAAGTAACACATAAAATAGCCTACATGTCACAATTCAAGATTATCTAGTCACCATAAACAATAAAAAGGTGGTCAACAATTAGCATAGGCCAAGTTAAATGTTAGTCTTGAATTAATTTGCCAGTGTGTAAAGTGCAAATGTAAATGAAAACTATATATAGCTTGAGATCATTCTAAAGTTTTCCAAAACCAGTCCCTGTGAACAGAAGAAAAACAAAAGCCTTGCAGATTCCACGCCCAATCGCACTGTTTGATCTTCTCAGAAAGAGACCTTTTTCAGTTCCTAGAAAGCACAGTACCCTCCAGCACTGCCATTGACCTAGAAATTTCTTCAGATTCTCTTAACATTGACTTTGCCCACTGAAAAGGTAAACATAAAAGCCCAGCCCAGGCCTAATTGCTTTGATCAAGCTATTACAATCTCCCTCGCTTATCTGTTATTGCAGCTTTATTGCTCTCATCATGCTATCTCCCTCATAGACAGCACAATTACGGGAAACCACTGGTAGGGGATGCAACAGGACCCTGACCCAATCAAATATATAGTGAGGCTGCAAGAAGCATGGACACATCACTGAACTCATGATGTCCAGTCATTGCACTGAAATTACACGCATGCAGGTGCGATGATCATTTGATCATGATTACAGTTCATGTGCGGCACGTGCACTGGATCCCACGTGCAAGATCACTTTTAAACGTGGATATTTTGGTGCATACATCGTGAATAAAATCACAAACTATTTAGCCTATATAATCTAATCCTTTGTTCTGTTGCTGCACTATAGGTTTTTTTTTCTCTTCCTACACCAAAATCCTGTATTTTTCCATCAAGTGACGTAGAAGCGGAGTTGCACCACGTGATTCTTGTGGGGTTTTAAAAAAAAAAAAAAAAGGAAAGAGGCAGCGCGCGCTAATTCACAGCCTTAGCAAAAAAAAAAAACAAGCTTCAGCGTCATCACGTGGTCGTGTCATTCCGACTGTGTCAAAGTCACACGCTTTATTGTTAAACAACAAACCAAAAACAAGCAAACAGGCAAGCCGAACAACGTTAATGCCGTAGTTGTGACGCTAGTTTTATTTCGTCGCCATGGCGCAAGTTTTATAAGCAAATTCCGCCTGTTTAATCCGCCTGTGACCCGCGCGCGCGCCTGTCTCTGCAGCAGCTGGCCACGCCCCCTCGGTGGCGAGTGGAAAATTACCAGCTTACAATCAGCCCCAAGTACAAGCTCTGACATCCGCAAGAGACGGATTGATCGCCCCGATCGCCTCTACAGTTAATCTCTGCTTCCTTTCCCCCTCTCAGACAAGTCTGACATTGCTTTTAAAATAGTACCGAGTCGATAGAAGTTACTATTTAAGTTATCTAAACGCTTCTGATTCATCGCGGCGTCGAATTCTAAAAAAAAACCAGCATAATAATTAAATATCAGATGATAACATATCAGCAACGTAATAAAAATAATCACTTTTTCATTTATTCACCGGTTAATACTAGAATTTAAAACTCCACTCTGCAGCGAGTCCGCCTGATCTTTTCCTCTTTGCAAGGGCGGAGCTGTTAGCGTTGAGGGGCGCTTCGCGAAAACGATTGAGCTTTGATTGACAGGAGTGTACGCCAATGGGACGTCAGCGCGGGCGCCCTTGCTGTTAGTTGAGCCAATTGCGTAGCAGGAAGGGCGTGACGTTAATCCAAACTTTTTCGCGGCGCCGACGGCTGAAAACTAAACCGAGATGGAATCTCCCAGTCTGAACCGGTTTCAACCGGTTATGAGTTTGTTGCTTGTGAGGAGAAGAAGAAGGCACAGACTCACGGTCTCTCTCTCACTCTCTCTGTCTCCTAAAAGCGCTGCAAAGAAAAAAATACATCAAGTAAAAGACAAGATTTGTTGATCAAGGTTAAGTTTATTTCGTAAAATGACTCGGGTTGAGGAGGTACCTTAGCTTTGCCGTGATTGTGAGTGCGCTGCAGTGGTCCTTATCAGAAAGCAACTAGCTGAAGCTAGCATAACGTTTTTACTCATCCTAGGAGCAGTGAGGCTAGTCAGCGTATTCCTAATTCATCCAGACAACTACAACAACGTTACTGGAGCTAGTTGAGGTGACATAAGGTTTTTTTTTTAGCAACTCTGGCAGAAAAAGCAGACCTTTCTTTCAAAGGCTTGGACTTTCGGTAGGTAACTGACCTGAGTGTGGGTTGAGAAAATGAATTAACTAATAACTCTCTAACTTATAACTGTGTGTGTGTTTGCTCTGTCGCTGTGTGAAAAAGGCATTTCTTCTGGTTTGCATGTCCTACTTTTATCATTAATGAACAAAAAAACAGATAATCCAGTTGCAGGGTTTAGTCACCTGCTTTGCTTGCTTGCTAGCCATGTCGCTAATGTTCCACTAACTTAAATATTTAAGTTAAACTGCCTACTAAGCAGCCATGCAGTGTTGAAATGTCTCTTCTTGACTAGTTTTTTTTCTTGCTATAAAACTGACAGCCAGTCTGTAGTTGGGTGGAGTGATTTTTTTCTTTTTCTTTTTTTGTTTTATGCCTGCTTTCCATGTGTGTGTGTGTGTGTGTGTGTGGGGAGCATGCTGTTGGGTGGGAGGGGTTGACCAATCCTGTACTACTTTGCTTGGAAACATTGGACACTTCCTATTCAAGCCTTATAATGATATGAGTAGTGTGAATTATTATTATTATTATTATTATTATTATTAAAATATTCTTAAACAAACATAGCATAGAAGGAAATTTCCATTCAGACTCATCATTAATATTGTAAGCTAGCCAAGTTGATTCAATGATGAATGGGTACATTTCCTTTGGTGTGCTTTATTATTATTATTATTATTATTATTATTAATCTCTACCGTAGATAAGGGTTGAATTCTAGCAATTCTAGCAAGGACCACTTAAAAACGTAAACATTTTTGTATGATGTATGTAATGAAAGCTTATTCGTAGACTTGAGGGATCAAACCCATCCCAGTGGGCTCCAGAGCAAACACAAAATTATCTTCAGTTCCAGTTCCTTTAAAGACAATGACTGGTTTTAATGTTACAGGAAACATCTTGCTTGTTTATTTGATTTTTTTATTTTTACCCTCCTGGGTACAAGGCTGACGTACTGCTCAGGCTTTACAGCTGTGTTTCCAGTGCAGGCTGATTACTGAAAACTGAAAGCTTATTTTCAGACAGCAAGAGCAATTCTTTTCAATCATTTTGCTGTCAAAAATCGACCCATAAAACTGAATTAGGATTAGGACACCGAACTGGTTTGCTGAAGTAGTCGCTGTGCACTGACGGCTGATTGGCAAGCATGCGACGCTGCATCATGCACTACTTGATGACATGCCGAGGAAAGGTTTCAGATTCAGTCGCATGGCCACGCCTATCCGTGACAGATGTAAACAGTGAGGCGTCAACCGAAAGGGAAGGTTCACACGTGTTCTCATTGAGAAAATAAAGATCAGAGTCCTCTTGGGCTTCAGACACACACCAGAAGCTTCCGCTGTCAAACGTCCATGTACCGAGCAACACTTTGAAAACATTGAGTATCTTATCTCGGTGTCTTCGTCTCATCGTTCGTTGGGCTACGCGTCTTGTTTTTAATTATTGATGATATGTATTACATGTCTAGGCCAGAATGTTGTGCTTTTTATATCCACATGTCTAGGAGCAGTAACCAGATCAGGGAGCCATTGTTGGAGATTCATAACATAGTTTCTTACATGCAGGTTGTTTTATATGAGATTAAGTTGAATATCAGACTACAGATGTTAGTGTAATATAAGACTCCAGTACGGTTGGGCGATATAACGGTATAATATCAACATTGTGATAACATATGTCACTATATGCTTTTCTTAGATATTACTGATATATCATGATATCTTTTTCTAAAATTTTTCATAAATAGTTATGATAAACTGATTGGAAGCAGCTGATATGTTGTTAAAATGTTGTACTAAGCTTCAAAATTGTTAAATGTATTTTTATGTATTTTTAGGATGTACTAAAATCATTAAAATTGATGTAATTGTTTTTTTTAAAGCAATTTATTTTTGTTTTGCCAGCAGTTAGTTACCACAACGATGTCTAATATCGTCCTCTGTATCGTACATCATTAAAATTCTTTCAGGTATCGTGATGTGATATTTTTATTATATCGTCCCGGTTCTAGAGAACAACTTCTGCTCCGAACACCATGTTGAGACTCATGATGATGCATGTCACAGTAAACGATAACGCACCCCAAAAACAGACATGATCGAGATGTGTATATATAAAAACATGCTTTATATGTTTAACGGACGATGATAAACATGCGTGCAAATTCTTGTAAACGTACTACAGTTGGAGTTTGGAGATCCTTTAATGTTGGGAAGAGAAAAACATCAGACATCCCATCCTACCTGTATCATAACACTTATGTTGAGAATGTTGGGTGTTGTATGTACAAGTCTTTGCTCATTTCACATGACTTTGCCCTGTTGGATGTTTACTGCCCCAAAAAGGCCTCACCAGCCCTCCCCTGTCCCCACAGAGCTCTATGCCAGCAGTTATGACAATGTTAGCTGACCACGCAGCCAGACAGCTGCTGGACTTCAACCAGAAACTGGACATTAATCTCCTGGATAACGTGGTTAACTGCTTGTACCATGGAGTGGGACCGCAGGTAAGAATTCAGACCCTGCTCCGTGGAGTAGCATCGTCAGGGGTTTAACTCAACTCTGAGCAAATGCGTTCTTTTAGAAATTAAAAAAGAAAAAAGCTTTATCTCATAGAACTTCATATTGTTTTATTGTTCTGTTATGAAGGAAGTCTTTAGGAACAGGGAAAATCTGTGATGCAAGTTGAACCCTAGATTTTTGGGAAGTCATGTGCTAACTGCAGGACTGAATAAAAAAAATGCAAAAACACTCTTGTGCCACTAGATTAACTTTTTTTTTTTTCCCCCAGGTTTATAGTCCTGTAGTCCTTTAGCTAGTTAATTTAGCTCCTGTTTATATTCTGTCAGAAGTATCAGGTTTTTGTTGTGTTCCTGCTACCATGCCTCAAAACAGCAAGCAGCTATTTGTTTTGTGTGTTGACGCAAAAGTAGCGATTCTGGTGGCAATGGCGATTTTATGAATTTGTTGTTTTTTTTTTTTGTTTTTTTTAAACAAACCAGTAAATTCCTTTTCCATAGATAACAACTTCAGTTCCTGCCTCCATTTAGTTCCCATTCAACAGTGTTTGATGTGCAGAAGTGGATAAAAAAAGCTTGTGGTTTTCAGTATTTCAATATTAGAAATACATTTTTTATTACGCTATATGGCCAGAAGTTTGTGGACACCTGATCCTCACACCCATATGTGGTTCTTCCCCAAACTGTTGCTACAAAGTTGGAAGCACAGAATTGTCCAGAATGTCTTTATATGCTGTAACATTACAGTTTCCCTTCACTGGAACTAAGAGGTCCAAACCTGCTCCAGCATGACGATGCCCCTGTGCACAAAGAGAGCTCCATGAAGACATGGTGTGTGAAGGTTGGAGTGGAAGAACTCGAGTGTCCAGCACAGAGCCCTGACCTCAACCCCACTGAACACCTTTGGGATGAACTGGAACACCGACTGCACCCCAGACCTCCTCACCAACATCAGTGTCTGATCTCACTAATGCTCTTGTAGCTGAATGAACACAAATCCCCACAGCCACACCCCTAAATCTAGTGGAAAGCTTCCCAGAAGCGTGGAGCTTATTATAACAGCAAAGGAGAGACTAAATCTGGAATGGGATGTTCAAAATGCACATGGGAGTCTGATGGTCAGACGTCCAAATACTTTTGGCCATATAGTGAACATTGTATAGCTATTCCCTGTTACCATTTCTGGATGGTGCACACCCATAAATGAGAATATCAGTGCTGACATACCCACAGGAGATAAACTGGTTGTGAACTCGGAGTCTCATCATGTGCAGGGAGTCACTCTGCATTATTTATTTTTCTATATTCCAGCAAAGAATGGCCCAGGAGGTCCTCACACATTTAAAGGAGCACCCGGACGCGTGGACCCGAGTGGACACCATCCTGGAATTCTCCCAGAACATGAACACCAAAGTAAGACTAAACTTTCAACCAACCTGCTAATGTCAACTGGGCTGATGTTCATGAACCATCTTGGTGGAGGAGCGCTGATCAGGTGTTTTTTTTTTCCCCCCCTCTCTGATTGTAGTGATCAGCAGGTCCTACATCAGCGCTCCTACTCAGAGATGCTTTGTGAGCACAGGCCCTGACTTCCCCGCTTTGAGGAAGCTCTGACATGTCACTAATTGATACACATATTTGGGGAACTCAGTTTAATCTTTTGAACCGTTTTGCGGTGTGGATCTCTCCGTTTTTTGTAATAGCGACAACTTAGCTGGTTGAGAGATCTTTTTTTAGTGCTAATTTCATCTCAGTTTTATTGAGATGATTGAATATTGTCTCAAAATCTGTGATTCCTCCCAACACCTGTGAGTCCAGTTACCTCTCCCTGCCCCAAGTAAATTTTCTAATTAGAAGGAAATGATGTGGCTGTCCCACAGTGAGATGTCTCGCCCTCTTCGCTCTTCAGGTTTAAGCTTTAGGTCTTAGAATTTATACCTCCGAACTCTCTCTCCCTCTGTAAACATTTGGTCGCTAACTTTCATTTGGTCATTGTGTGAAAATAAATTAAAGCAGCTCAGACACAAACCTCTGAACCTCGCAGTGCAGTAATATAAATGCGTCATGCACATGTTTACCTGGTTGTAAACTCGGAGCTAATCCTGACTCAGCTGTCCTTCCTGTTTAGCTGATCCTAATTGGAGCTTTGTTCTACTCAGCAGTTGTTGGGATGGAGTGTATTCCCCTATTGTGCATCAGACTTCCTTAAACTACTGGTGACAGTTTGCCTTTATCCATTTTGTTCTGGGCTTGCTGTAGGTGTGCTCTTAACCCTTTGGTCATTTTTACTAATGTTTGGCGTGGATTTGACAACAGAATTAATAATTTTATAATATGCTGCCCAAAAAAAAAAAAAAAAGAGAGAAAATTCTTCTTTAATATCTCATACAAGTACACTATCAAAATTTATTTTTATAAAATTTGAAGTGCAACAGGTAAAGCACTTGTGTTCATTTGGCTTCTCCCTATTTCTTATTAAACAAAGAATGAACAAACACAAAACCACAAAAAGAATTTCTTAACTGAATTTGTTCATATTTGATCATTAATGCCAATGTTCCATTATGTTGATTGCTTGTAATAGGAAGAAAAGGGGTGTGTCTTCCTGTGCACCTTGACACAGCTAGGCTTTGGGCGGCAGGCCTCCACAAGGTCTACCTTTTCATTCCCTTATACTTAATTCTGCTCTGCATCCGTTTTCATTGCATTTGCTTCTTCTCATCTGGAGGAGGGAGAGCTAAGCGTAAGATGAGTAAGATGCTGATCCAGGAGCAGTTTCTCCTCCTCTTGTATGGTCGTGTTCATTAGGAGAAACTGATCTTAGGTCAGCACTCTTCCTCTCTTCTTAGATATCATAACTACTCAGTGGTCCTAGGCAGGTATTACGTTTTTGTATGTGTGTATATATAGGTATAAGGCAACTAGGTATTTCAGCTGTAGAGATCATTTCAGTGCAAGTCTGTCTCTCTCTCTTTAGTTCTGATTTTCTTTTCCCTTTCTTGCTTTATACACCTTCTCTTGTTTGTTTTTACCATCAACAATTAAATGTCATTGCAGAATCACAGCCTTGACATTAATCAAATGGCACAGTGAGTTTTTCTGTTTGTTTTTTTATTTTTATTTTTATTTAAACTCAGTTTGAATTAAAGGTGGAGATCTGAAGATCTGACCAGGGGTTAGAGGATAACTGTGAACCAGCAGCGTTTGTGTATTCAGATGTCACCTTTAATCACATCCTTTCACTTTGTGAAGCCTCTGATATATATGTTATAACTCTTCTCATTGCCTCTGTCTGTTTGACCCACTTCATTTTTCTTACTCCTGACACTTGAAAATGATTGATCCCTACAGCTGAAATACCATCTGCCCATATGACACAGATACCAGTAACACAACCACTAACGAATTCTCTTGTTTTTATGTAATGTTAAAAAAAAAAAAGGCACTGTAGGCAAAAATGTAACCAAACCTGTAGGTTGTTTTGCTGTTCCCAGAGGTGCACACCAGCCAAAGGCGAAAACAGCAATGCTTTATTGATAGTTTACAATTTGTAAAATTCTTAAGGAAAGAATCGCTGATTTTTTTTCTAACCGTGTTAGAAGAACATGTTATTGTTGCCATCTCAGCTTTGAGTACATGAAGTGTTTTATATAGATTTTTTTCTTTTCTTTAAAAAGTTTTGTGGGTTCTCTGGCTTCCTGCATGGCTGCAGTCAGATGCAGCTAGCCGTTAGCCAATAGAGATCCCCCCCCCCCCCCCC